>PVIC010034247.1:0-19721 GCA_004025085.1 Thryonomys swinderianus
AAAAAAAAAAAAAAAAAAAAAAAAATCAGTTCAATTAAGATACAATTGCAGGGGCCGGAGAGTTAGCTCAGTGGTTCCAGCGCCTGCCTTGCAAGCGCAAGGTCCTGAGTTCGATCCCCAGTAACCACATACAATGCTGGGCGTGGAGACTCACGTCCACCAACAATCAATACCACATACCACAGTGCCAGGCGTGGTGTCTTATTAAAAAAAAAAAAACAACTGCATTTAAAATTTTATATTCAAGTTAAAATTTAACACAAAAATTTAAATTGAGCGAAAGGAATCATATTTCATGAAGAAAAGCATTTTAAATCCCACCTCCTACCACAATGTTGACAGTAAACATTTTCCTTCTGTTCATTTTTTGTAGGGTACAAATCCTTTAGTTTTTTGTTTTGTTTTTTTTTTTGCGACAGGGTCTCGCTTTGTAGTTCAGGCTGGCTTGAGCTCACTAGGTAGCCCAGGCAAACCTCGAACTCAGCAATCCGCCTGTCCCTGCCTCCCGCGTGCTGGGATTATAGGCGTGAGCCACCACGCCCAGCCAAATCCTTTAGTTTTGTAATTTAAATAGCTACAGGATGGTGAAAATTAGGTCAAAACACTGAATACTAATAAACATAAGTAGAAAAACTAAGTAGCAAACAGAAACCATCAAGGAGTTATAGCAAACACAAACTTGTATATACTTAATCACAGCCACAAAAGAGTAAAATTGGACAAAATTTTCAGAATTTCATACTCTCCAATCATGAAATTTTAACATTTTTATATCAGAAAGCAATGGGCATTTAACTCAGTGGTGCCACACCTGCCTCACAAGCACAAGGTCCTGAGTTTGATCCTCTATACCAAGAAAAAAAGTGATAGTTCACTCAGGCCAATAACAAGTAATCAAAGAAAATATGAACAAAAAGTACAGCTGAATATACACAGTATACATAATATAGGGTATGTGTGTCCTTATGTATGTGTGTAGAGAAGGGAGAGGAGAATCCTTGTATATAAAATAGAGGTCATACATTCTTTTTATGTCCACATGGGATACTGACCATATATTGTTATTAAAAAAATGTTAGAAATATAAAAGAACTGATTTCATTCAGATTATTCTCTCAACACAAAGCTGTTAATTAAAGCAAAAAGCCTGAGCATTTATATGTGTGCATATATATGTATGTACATGTAGAGTTATGCAAAAAACTCTACATGTACGTTGTTTTTACTTTAGAAGAATTTTCTATGCAATTATAGACTTCACATTATTAATAACTATAAAATTAAACTGAACATATATAACTAGAATTTAATCATAATCGCTCTTGTTATATGGCACAAAATCCCAAACCAAATATTGGAACAGAAGTGCACTGGAAGTCAAAGCTTCTTCCTGCTTGACTCACCCAGTTCCACTCTCTGGAAGGAACTACTGTTCCTAATATACCCAAAGGAGTATATGTATACACATATGTGTGTGTGTATACATACATACATACATACATATATATATATAAAGGATAGTTTTCACTCATTATATTTCTTCATTAATTATGATTAAGAATTTATATAATAAAATAAGGAGTATCATAAGAAAAATGGCTTTAAGTTTTTGCATTATTTTTTGAGACAGGGTCTCGCTTTGTAGGTCAGTCTAGCCCTGAGCTCACTACATAGCCCAGGCAAGCCTCAAACTCGGCAATACTCCTGCCTCTGACTCCCAAGTGCTGGGATTACAGGTGTGAGCCACCATGTCTTGCACTGTGGTATGTGTACTGATTGCTGGTGGGCATGAGTCATCACACCTGGTTGTTGTATGTGGTTACCAGGGATTGAAGCAGGGATCCTGTGCTTGCTGGGCAGGTACCGTAACCACGAGCTAAATCTCTGGCCCGGTTTTAAGTTTTATACGTAAACTAAAATTAGATTAAGTGGAAAGTTTATTTTCTAATTTGTGCTAAACAGAAAATGAAGTTAAATCTTCAGTACAAATTTGACTGTCTTATACAATGCTAGTTATTTCGAAATCTCTGGGTCCTGATGGTACTTTTCTCAGGTGAGAGGGGAACACAATTCACATAGTTATGCATTGTGAGGGTAACTTTGTACCAGTTGCTTTAATAAATACAAAATTCCCTATGTATTTTGTCAAAAAAGATCAGACCTTAAAGGAAACAAATACAACAAAAGATAATGAAAACGTGATGTGAGTGTTAACTATAATTCTTATTTTATGTACTTTCTGTCAGGTATTTACAAATTTAGACTTTTTTTTGCTTCTAGGAATCGTACTCAAGGCCTTGCACTCAACAGGCAGGCACTGCACTGCTGAGCTACATCCCCAGCTCTAAAAAAGGTAAGACTTTTATGGAAAATCCTGCATGTATTATTAAAGTAACTACGAAATGGGAAAAATTGGAATGTGATATGTAAATATTACTTAAAGTAGTAAGACTATAATCATTATTTTCAGTTTTATTTATAATTTCTAAGACAAAAGTTATCAATAAAAAAATTAATTCATGGCAATATATAATGAGAAGATAAGGAATTTTGCAAACAGGACAGAAGTACATTTGCCTTTTTGCTAGAATTACACTAAGTGTCTTAAAAAGTAGCAATCATTTCCATGGATGGCACTATTTGGCCAAGACAATTTTTTTTTAATTGAATTGTTTATTGGTACATTCTTTTTTTTTTTTTTTTTTTTAGACAGGGTCTCGCTTTGTAGTTCAGGCTGGCCCTGAGCTCACTATGTAGCCCAGGCAAGCCTGGAACTCAGCAATCCTCCTGCCTCTGCCTCCCGAGTGCTGGGATTATAAGCGTGAGCCACCATGCCCGGCTATTGGTACATTTTATATACAGCTCACAATCACACTCAACATTGGGGAATTTGTACGTCACCAGTATGTGACAGAAGTCTGGCCAAGACAATCTTATGAGCTGCTGAAAGTCTTTTTAGTAATTACAGAGAATGTAAACTAGTACAGTCACTATGGAAATCATTATGAAGATTGCTCAAAAAACTGAAAATAGAAATTCCATTTGATTCAGGTATTCCTCTTCTAGGTTGTCTTCTCAAAAGAGTTAAAATCATATTACAGGGACATATGTATACCCATGTTTATAGCAGCATAATTTATAACAGCTAGACCTTGGAAACACATACATGTCTAAGGATAAGGAAAATGTATTCACACACAATGGAGCACTGTACTGTCTGTCATAAGGAAAGATAAACTTGTGGCATCTGTAGGTAAATGGATGCAACCTGACAATATAATGTTAAGTCAAATAAATCAGGCACAGGTTCAAATATCAAATGGTTTCTCTTATATGAGAAACACAATAAAATAGACAAGATAAATAGGAAATAGCGAGAAGTTCAAATACTTCTCTGAACTACAAATTCTATTTTTTTTTTTGAGACAGGATCTCGCTTTGTAGGTCAGGCTGACCCTGAGCTCACTATGTAGCCCAGGCAAGCCTCGAACTCAGCAATCCTCCTGCCTCTGCCTCCTGAGTCCTGGAACTATAGGCCTGAGCCACCACATCCAGCATTGTGGTATGTGGTTACTGGGCACTGAACTGTGGACCTTGTGCTTGCTAGGCAGATGGCAGAATCACTGAGCGAAATCTCTGGCCCCCTCTGAGTGACTATTTTGAAAACACTGTAATAACTATTATTATTCTTATTATTTATAAAATGTTTTACTTTTCCATTAAAAAATAAATTTAAACCGGGCATGGTGGCTCATGCCTGTAATCCCAGCACTTGGGAGGCAGAGACAGGAGGATTGCTGAGTTCAAGGCTTGCCTGGGCTACATAGTGAGCTCAGGGCCAGCCTGAACTACAAAGCGAGACCCTGTCTCAAAAAAAAAAAAAAAATAAAATACAGTAAAACAAAATAAATTCAAAAATTCCTCACCTTACACATTCCATAGTCAGTGAGTTTAATATGCCCTTCTGAATCCAGTAATACATTGTCCAATTTTAAATCTCTATAAATTATTCCCCGCTCATGAAGATAATTTAATGCTAAACTGATTTCTGCAGAGTAAAACCTAGAATAAAATTTGAAATAAATCATGTTTAGAAAGTCATGTGATTCAAAATGATAAATTATGGTAATTTTCTAGAAGATATTTCAGATTTACTTCTACCTGCATTTGGAAACATAAAAATAACAACAGAAGTTTTTAAAAATCTTCCAATATACTTAAAAAAGTTTACTGGAGTATACTTTAAAATATGTAAGCCCAACACACTTATACAAGTTCCAGTTTAATTTAAATTCATATTTTTCACAAAGTTATTAATCTGGCAATGTCAAACAGGAGTTCTTCCTCTGGACAACCCATACACTTACACCAGAGACAAAGTTGTACGCTTTCGGGCCGGAGGGTTAGCTCAGTGGTTCTGGCACCTGCCTCGCAAGCGCAAGGACCTGAGTTCGATCCCTGGTTACCACATATAATGCTGGGCGTGGTGGCTCACGTCTGTAATCCCAGCACTCCGGAAGCAGAGACAGGAGGATTGCTGAGTTTGCGGCGGCTTGCCTGGGCACCATAGTGAGCTCAGGGCCAGCCTGAACTACAAAGCAAGACCCTGTCTCCAAAAAGCAAAAAAAAAAAAAAGTTGTACGCTTTCTAGAGGGCATCCCCATAGAATCCATCACTTCTCTGAGGGACCGATAATGTACCCCTCCCCCCAAATACACTAAGAACCAGTGACAGGTCTAAAATACTAAAAATTGACTATTCAAATCATAAAATCCACACCAAAATTTCAGGAATTATTCTACAGCCATAAAATTTTAAAGTAAATAATAAGCTTTCTAAACCTACTACCAACTGACTGGTGAAAACCTCTTAGCCTGAATAATAAAAATGAAAACATCTGAGCTGGTTAACATTTGCTGCAGTGGCATCTGATCATGTTAAGTTCTGAGGTACACAACACACACCTCTGGCTGCTTAGCTCTATGATGAGGGCAGTTTTGTGCTTCAGAGCCTAGGAAAGCAAACATGATATACAACCAGAACTGGTACTTCAATAGAGTAAAAATCGGAAGTAGTTTCCGCAAGTTCAGCTGAACAAAGAAGGAACAAATACTGGCCATGTTCACAATTTAAAATGTCATCTGTGGCTTTGTTGTGAAGGATAGAGTTTTGATAAAAGCCAAAATCACAGTGAACAAAAACAGTAAATTAATAACGTACTTCTAAAATTATAATTTATCATGTAAAGTAACTTTTAGCTCAGATCCTAATAGCTTACAAAGAATCAACTAGCATCAAAATAAAGTATTTATATATTACTTTTCAACTGCTGCACACAAAAAGCATGCAGTCCTAAAAAGAAAATCCAACCAAAACAATGTTTAAAAAATGTACCTGGTGCTGGGTGCGGTGGCTCACGCCTGTAATCCCAGCACTTGGGAGGCAGAGACAGGAGGATTGCTGAGTTCGAAGCTTGCCTAGGCTACATAGTGAGCTCAGAGGCAGCCTGAACTACAAAGCGAGACCTTGTCTCAAAAAAAAAAATGTACCTGGCATGTTCTTCAGGAAGTTTTCTTTGTCGCTGCATATGAAACATCAGATCCCCTCCATTAACATACTCAATAACAAAGAACAACCTGAAACATAAGACAGAACTCATGAATCCAAAATTCTAATAAGGCAGTGTTATTTCACGTCTTAAATCACTACAGAACCTACAGAGCATTCTCTATCATGCAGGCTTGATCAGATGCTGAAAGTTTGATGGAAACAAAGGCTATCTAGAGTACTGAAAGAAAAAAACCATACTTCTGTAACCTACTATTTCTAAAGTAGCACTTAGGACCCAGAGCCATTGATTCTCATCCCAGGTTTTTTGTTTTTTGTTTTTTTTTGAGACAGGGTCTCACTTTGTAGTTCAGGCTGGCCCTGAGCTCACTATGTAGCCCAGGCAAGCCTGGAACTCAGCAATCCTCCTGTCTCTGCCTCCCGAGTGCTGGGATTCAGGTGTGAGCCACCACGCCTGGCACTGTGGTATGTGGTACTGACTGCTAGTGGGCGTGCTTCACCACGCCCAGCATTGTATGTGGTTACCAGGGACAAAACTCAGGACCTTGAGCTTGTGAGGCAGGCGCTGGAACCAATGAGCTAAATCTCCAGCCTCAACTATTGTAATATTTACAGTAAAGAAGTTGGGATTTCCCCTCTAAATTCTGGAGAACATTAATTCCTAGAACTACAATTCTGTCAATATTTCTTTTTTTTTTGAGACAGCATCTAGCTTTGTAGTTCCGGCTGGCTCTGAGCTCACTATGTAGCCCAGGCAAGCCTGGAACTCAGCAATCCTCCTGCCTCTGCCTCCCGAGTGCTGGGATTACAGGCGTGAGCCACCAGGCCCGGCACTGTGGTATGCAGTATTGATTGATGGTGGGCGTGAGTCTCCAAGCCCAGCATTGTATGTGGTTACGGGGGGGACTGAACTCAGGACCTTGCGCTTGCGAGGCAGGCGCCGGAACCACTGAGCTAACCCTCTGGCCCAATTCTGTCAATATTTAACAAGTGGTACTTCTACTGTCGTAATTTCAATCTCACTCTTTTCCTTCTTTCTTTTTTCCTTCTTCTTTCCTTCTCCCTAAAACAACTCAATTCCTGACACTATGCCAAAGTGTAAGTTGTGCAGCAGGAAGTTAAAGCACAATACCACTATGTCCTTTTTTGTGACTTCTACTTCATCTATTACAGCAGACAGGTTCTTATTGTGTAATACATCAAAATGTAAGAAGATGATTAATCATCCCATTATCTTTCAATCTTACCTGCTTTCTGTCTGAAAGCAAGAATGCAGTCCAACAAGAAATGGATGATTAGAAGCCTGCTCAAAAACATGCTTCTCTGTCTGTACCCAATCAATATCCTATTTTAAAATATGAAAGAAGAAATCTATGTCAAACAAACAGAATCGTCAAAACAGACAATACATTTTTTCTAAGCAATTCAATGATCACAAATGCGTCTGTTTTAAACCAAAAGATTCGTTAACAAATGATGCTAAATACAGAGACCAGCAACAATCAGAAAACAAGTTTATATACTGAAAAAAGTCAGTAAATCTTCCAGTATTATGAAATATATTATAAAAGTTTAGAAAACTTTTATAAAACTCAAGAATTTCCCCTGATAAGTTTGATTTTTATTCTTTAAAAAAACTGATTCATAACCAGAATATCTATTGCTTACATAATCAGTTAGAATCATATATTTAGGAAAGTAAAGTAAAATAATAAAGCAAAAACTGAAATTTTCTTTGAAATAGTACTCTTAGGAAGTTTAATAGTTCATAAGTACAAAAATTTTAGACTGCTTACCTCATCATCATTAACAAGCTCTTTTTTTACAACTTTCATTGCATAAATACGATCTGTTTTTTTTAATCGAACTAACAGGACTTTTGCATAACTTCCTCGCCCTATTACTCGGAGCAAATCGAAGTCTTGAAGACCTAAACTGGATGAAGCTTTGCCACTTTCCCTGGTGTTCATTGCCTGTTGAGAACATTTACAGCAGAGTCATATTTGGAAGTATTTTGAATAGCACCTTGTAATTCTAAAACCTTGTTTGACATATAATGATTTAAAAATATTTTCTTAATATAAAAATATTTTAGCTGGGTATGGTAAGCCATGCCTGTTAATCCTAGCATTCAGGAGGCTCAGGCAAAGAATTGTGAGTTTAAAGCCAGATAATGCTACAGTTCAAGACCAGCCCGAGCTAGAAATGCATATAGTTCTTTTATCATTCCAATCCAAATAATCTGCAAAAAGTAGGATGAGCTTATGAGTTAAAGGTACTGTTAGTAGCCGGGCGTGGTGGCTCACGCCTGTAATCCCAGGAGGCAGAGGCAGGAGGATTGCTGAGTTCCAGGCTTGCCTGAGCTACATAGTGAGCTCAGGGCCTGTCTCAAAAAAAAAAAAAAAAAAGTACTGTTAGTAGGAATGTTCAGGGAGTTAAATCTGAAAAAAATGTTAAAGAATGTCTTAAGAAAGATCTGGTAAATTTGTATATGGGGGCAATGGATATTCAGGAGTAAAACATAACATTAACTTTTATGACTGGGAGACCGAGGTATTGCTGAGAGGAAAGTATGTGGATGAGACAAGATAAAATTGTTAGGGATAACAAAATCAGCAGTTAAAAAATCTGCTACACAGAAGAATGATGAAAGAGATTGCATCTAGTGAGAGGACATTTTTTATGCTATAGACAGGAAACAAGCGTGAGGCACTTCAGCTAATGGAATACGTTCTTTTCCACACTTTGGTAGTAGATGACATGGTGGTGAAGTAACCCTTATAAATTCATTGACAAGTAGGGATGTAAGCTTCTGCTAATTCATAGAGAAGAGTAAAGATAACCTTTTATTAAGTATCTGCGAAATCATCAGCACATGATCAACAAATGTACTAATGAGAATAAAGTTCCTACAGGGCTGGGTGTGGTGCCTCAGGTGTATAATCCCAGCATTTGGGAGGCAGAGGGAGGGGGACTGCTGCGAGTTCCAGGCCAGACTGGGGTGCACAGTGAGGTCAGGGCTACCCTGAACTGCAAAGTGAGACCCTGTCTCAAAACAGAAAGAAAGAGAGAGAAAGAAAGAGAGGAGAGAGAGAGAGAGAGAGAGAGAGAGAGAGAGAGAGAGAGAGAGAGAGAGAGAGAGAGAAGAAAGAAAGAAAGAAAGAAAGAAAGAAAGAAAGAAAGAAAGAAAGAAAGAAAGAAAGAAAGAAAGAAAAAAGAAAGAAAGAAGGAAAGAATAAAGTTCCTACAAAAGTAAAGGCTATCAGAAAAAACAAAGAGCAATCAAGCCTAGTGGTAGTATTCCTGTATTACCAGTTACTTGGGAGGCTGAAGTGGGAGAATCATTGGAGCCTAAGATTTTTAGACCAGCCTGGGTAATATAGCAAGACTGTATTTTTTAAAAAATGAAATCTCAATAATGAAAATGAAAAGAAAGATAAAGGGAAGGAAAGGAAAGAAGTGAGGAGAGGGAAGGAGAAGGGAAAACAAAGGAGGAGGAAGAGGGAGGAAAGAAACAGAATAGGACTTTTCAAAAGAATGATTATACATGAAAATTCAAAAATAATCACTTGATTTGATAATAAGAATAAAGAAAAAATAAACCAGATTAGGGTCGGTTAAAACAGAGGAAAAGGTATGAAAATAGTGTACACACTTTAAATATGGTAAGTAAAAGCTATGAAAATGAATAAATGAAGAAAAAAGAAGCACTATGTCTTCCAGATACAATGAGAAACTAAATGAAAACAGAAGCCCTCTAATTGTGGAAGTCACCTTCGAAGGGCCTAAAGAAAATAAACTGATCTAGCATTCTATATCCTATGAAATTAATTTTCCAAATGAAAGTGAAATAATATTTTCAGGCACACTAACACTGAAAAAAATTATCATTAGTGGGTTCTCACTAATGGAAATACTAAATTGAGTAAGAAGAAAATAATGTCACATGGAAGGACAGAGATGCAGGAAGGAATAAAGAATAAAAAGAGTAAAGTATGAAAAAATACAATGCAAAGCAGTACTATTAACAATTTGTACTAAATTTTAGTAAGTTAAGAATGAAAAGTGTAATGTGTAGACAAACCAGTAAAAAAAGTGGTAAATAAGTTGAAAAACAATTACATAGTAAATTACCACTACACAGTCAAAAACACTGGCCACAATTAAAAAGATTTATGTGGAGGACATAGAGCTCTCATCAATTACTGGTAAAATTATAAACTGATACAAACAGAAAATTTTCATTATCTACTAAAGTTCAGTTTACATAAAACCAAGCAATTTCTAGTTATATACTGCTTCAGTTACTTTCTTCAATGCTGGAAATAAATATCCAACACCCACAACTTAAGGACAGAGAGGTTTATTTTGGCTCACAGTTTGTAGAGGATCCAGTCTGGTTCTAAGGCAGGAGACATGGCAGAAGGGCATAGCTGAAGAAAAACAGCTCTCAGAATAGCCAGGAGGAAGCAGAGTGGGAGGGAAGGAGGGAGATATACTTTTCCAGGCCACGCCCCAGTGACTCACCTCCTCCAATCAGGCTTCACCTCTCCGATATCACATTTAGCTATAAAGTTATTAGTGAACTCATCTACTGGTATCATTCCCCCCATGATCCAATCACTTTCCAAAAGCCCCATCTATGAGCACATCTTTAGGGGAGACATCTAGACACAACCCCTTAAGGCCAGGTGTGGTAGTGTGTGCTGGGAATGCCAGGATTTGGGAGGCTAAGGAAAGAGGATCACCACAAATTCAAGGAGAACCTGGGCTATTGAGTGAGTTCAAGACTAGTGTGAACTACATGTGAGACCCTGTTTCAAAACAAAAGAAAATAAAAATTCCATGCCTGGCCCCAAAAGCTTCATGGGCTTCTCTATGCAAAATACTTCTCCATCTTTAAGAGTTGCCAAATTCCTAACAGTTTCAGCATTGCTGAAAAGTCCAAGTACAAAGTCTCTTCTAAGACTTAAGGCAAAACCTTACCTGTGAGCCACTGTTCCCATGCAAAGTTAAAAACTTAAACATACAATGGCACAGGATAAACACTCCCATACCTTACAGTAGAAACAGGGATAGAAAGGAATGGGATCGGCAGATATTGTGGCACATGCCTATAATCCCAGCACACAGCACGCTGAGGTAGGAAGATTACTCAGAGTTAGAGGCTAGCCAGGGTTTCATAATGAATTCTAGGCCAGCCTGAACTACATAGTGAGACGTGTCTTTAAAAAGAAAAACAAAACAAAACAAAACAACAAAACCCCCCCAAAAAACAAAAGAAAAAAGTGAAAGAAAGAAAAGAAAACAATGGAACCAAAGCAACACTGAAATCCAGCAGCACAAGATTAAACCTTGTTGCTCCATGGCCAGCACCCGAGGCAATCTGTGGCAAGATAGCAACTCCACAGGGCCTGAGCAGCCCCGCTCCTCTGGCATTGCCGGTGGTGGTTACAGCCCTCATGGCTTCTTTCTTGGGCTGGTTTGCTCACTCCTTCCAGCTTTTCTCAGCTGACCCATGTTTCTAGCTTTTCCAGCATCTTGGGGTCTCCACTGCACGTTCTGTTTCACCTGCATAGCTTTACACAGCGCCCTCTCAGGGGCACACTGCCTGGCCTCCTAGGCCTTCTGCAGTCTGGGTGGAGGCCTCCCTGACACCACAGTTCTTGCATCCTGCATGTGCACAGAACAGGCACTAGATGATGCCAAGTTCTGCTGCCAGCTGGCGTAGCAGGCAGGTTTCCTTCTCTCTTGGCTGTTGGGGTCTCTGAAGGCCTGGATGCCGGTGGACTATGACTCTAACCTTAAGGAGCACATTCCCTAGGTGGCCATGGTTCCCTCAGGCTCTCTTCTCAAAGTCAATTTTGGGCATGCTGGTTCCTCTCTCTCCCTCAAAGCCTTTAGCCTACAGTCTTGTTCCAAAGGAGTACTTGGTTTCTTTTTAATGCTATTCCTTTTAGCAACCAAGTTCTCTGCTCCATCTTTGCAGGGTCTAACTTTATAGGTACTTCCTTTCTGGCCAAATTTATTTTTTCTTTTTTTGAGACAGGGTCTTGCTTTGTAGTTCAGGCTGGCCCTGAGCTCACCATGTAGGCCAGGCAAGCCTCGAACTCAGCAATCCTCCTGCCTCTGCCTCCTGAGTGCTGGGATGACAGGCATGAGCCACCACGCCCAGCACTGTGGTATGTGGTATTGATGGCTGGTGCGTCACCACGCCCAGCATTGTATGTGGTTACTGGGATCAAACTCAGGGCCTTGAGCTTGCGAGGCAGGCGCTGGAACCACTGAGCTAAATCTCCAGCCCTTTCTGGCCAAATTTAAAACTTTTAAAATTACTCCTCTAGTCTGTTCTTGATTCGAGTGATAAGGTGGCTAAAAGAACCCATCAGTACCCAAGAAATAGCCTGAGTGTTTGGCCTTGAAATTTCCTCCACCAGATTAATTAATCCATCACCCTTAATCTTTGTCTCACATAGTCTCAGGAAAGGAACAAACTGTCAAAAAATTTTTTGGCAGAGCAAAACACACACGCCTGAAAGTCCAACTGCCAGCAGAGGTATTCTTCCCAACTGAAACTTTTTGAGCTTGGTCTTTACCAGAGGCATTACTGCCAATACTCTGGTCTTCTGAGTCCAACAAGAATCTCACAACAGGCTTGGCTTACAGCATTCTAGACCTGCTTCTCCAGCTGGCATCTCCAACTCTTTCCAAATTCCTCCTGCAAGCCAGTTCCAAAGGTCTCAACATTAAATGATTAGGTAGCATCATACCAACAACCTCATTTCTCTAGTACCAAAATCTGTCTTATTCCCTTAGTTGCTGGGACAAAATACCCAAGGCTCACCAATTAAGCAGAGAGGTTTATTTTGCCTATCTGTCTGTAGAGACATCAGTCTACAGTTGGCTGGCTCCAAGGCAGGGTGACATGGCAAAGGAGTAAGACAAGGGAGAAACAGCTCATGGCATGGCAGGCAAGAGCAGAAAGCAATGAGGGAGGAGGGAGATAAGACTCTTCCAGGCCTTACTCTCAGTGAGCCATTTCCTTCAGCCAGGTTTCCTTCGCCAAATCACATTTAGCTACAAAGTCATCAGTGGACTAATCCACTGATGAGTATTGTGCATCTGTGATCCAATCATTTCCCTAAATCCCCACCTATGACTGTGTGAGGATTTGAGGGGACATCTAGGTATAAACCAAAACATATACTTAACAGAAATGTTTATGTACGTGTACCAAACCACATTTATACAAACATTCAGAGCAGCATATTATAACATTCTCAATCTGGGAATACTCCCAATCTGGGAAACAGAGATATAAGTATTATTGAGACAACTGGAAATGGCTAAAAAAAATGGTTATTTCTACAAAGGCAAACTGAAAGTAGAAGTACGGTATAAACTTTCACTATTTTTTTCTTTCCTTTGTGATTGAGATATGATCTCACTAAGCTGTCTGGGCAGGCCTCAAACTCTTGATCCTCCTGGCTAGGATGTAACAGGTGTGTCTCACCATATCCAAGTAAATATTTTTAATTACAAATTTGTTTTGCTTTAAAAACTAATAAAGTGCTTCATAGAAAAAATGGCAGTTAAAGATATTTTATCATGAGACCACAACATGGAAGGGTCAGTATTTTAAACACTACCCAATATTCTAAATATTATTCTTAATACCTCATTATATTGTGCTATCTTAGATAAGTCTGATATTATCCAATCTTTAAGTTTTCCTATAAAATCATTTCCTAATTTAAATTAAATTAGTAATTCAATTACTTAATTAAATCAGAAACTAGGGCTAGGGATTTAGCTTAGTGGTTCTAGTGTCTGTCTTGCAAGTGCAAGGTCACAAGTAGATAGATACCTGATACCAAAAAAACCCCAAAACAAAACAGAAACTTACAGCATTAAAATTCATTCATGTGTTACCATTATGATCTGAAAACTAAGAAAGTCATATTTCCAAATTGTTATATCCTACTGAAAAGCTGATGACTGCATGAGTATGTAACTTGGTACAAGCATGTGGAGGGGCCCCGAGGTTCAATCCCCAGCACTCTGGGAAAAAAAAGCCAAACAAACAAACAAACAGCAACAGTGAAAAACACACCTAAGTAAAACACTTACCTCCTTTTCTTCACCAACTTGGTCCAAACTCTCATGACTTGAAGGATTATAAGGAATTACTAAAAATCCAACGCCAAACATCAGAGAAGAAAAAGAGAGCATCCATTAATGAATCTGTCATAAAACTTTTCATTTTTTAGCTTTTACTTCTGAGTAAGTTTTCACTATATAAAGCTACACACACACACACACACACACACACACACACACACACACACACCTTAAAAGTCAAATCCTAAACTTTAGTGAATGTAAAGCGACCAAGTACCAACCTGGTAACCAAGTACTGCTTTTAATAAGTACTTGTTTATACTTTTTAACACTTAACTATTTAATAAATTAATTGAATACTTCATTCCATAAAGTTTTCTTTATATACCCTACTTAAGACATAGAGATAAAGAGCCTATGGTTTTCAACTCTCCCTCTTTTGTGCTCAAATGTTTCCGAATATCACATAGGTCAATTGAGAAATGACACGCATAAGACTTCTATTTCTTAAAGCTTGTTAGGGCAAAAAAGGGGGCTATATTCCATTCTTCAGGTTTCTGAAGCTTCTTCATAATCAAGAATCTGCATTTTGCCCTCCTAGAAAAACTGTCCTCTTTTCTCTTTCGTGATTCAGCTCAGAAGAGATCAGGCTGTTCTATCCCTTTTAAATGCTCTCCAGATTTACCAGATACATGCTTAAAGTTTTGTTCTGATTTAACATTTTAATGCACATCAAATTTTTTTAAAAATTTCATGTGCTGTATCTTTTACATAATTTCTACTTGATAAGCCTTTGAATAAAAACAGGTCACAATTGAACACAATTGAACACAATCAACATGGCCCACAAAGTCAGTGTAATATTTTTTACTGCAGAAAAGAAACTAGCATTGTTGCATTTCAAAATAAATTTATAAAAATAGGTATTATTTTAATAATATCTATTTTTTTAAAGTGCCAAACGTGCTGACTAAATATTATGACTAATCTTACTACCATAAAATATGCTTACCTACTTTTAATAGGGAGAATGCTAATTTTTTTAATGATCTTTTTTTGTTTGTGTGGTACCAGGGATCGAACTCGCTAATGTTTTTAAACTTAGGTAAAAGAAATCTTTATTTTATTTTCTGGTACCAGAATTTGAACTCAGGACCTTGCCCCTGCCAGACAGGGGTGGTGCCATGGATCTAAATCCCTGGCCCTAAAAGAAATCTTCAACTGTTACTTTGGAAAGAATAGTGGTTCAAACCAGTTTCATTCTCACCTGTCTGTGCGTGGTCTGAATGCATAGATGACTGATCAATTGGCATCATGGGTTCCTACAAATATTTCCAAAGACACAGACAGCAATTTAGTAGATTTTATTTAAATCGCAATACTGCTCTAAATCCAGAAACACTATTTCAATGACACGGAAAATTTAAAAAGTCACTAGAATATGAGTTCTTTGGCAAAGCCTGGAGATATATTTTGGGATATTTATAAATCCCTTAAAATAGTATGCAATATTTTACAGGTTTCCCATTTTCCTGAATATTTTCAAAGGTGTCAGTAGCCCCAACAGATAAGAGAATTCTTCCTAGAAACTGATGTAACCAACGAGCTGCCAATAATCTCAGCAACAATACTAATTCAAACTACAGTAGCTGGAGTGAGGAACATGGCTCAGTGGTACAGCACTTGCCTACCACACACAAGACCCTGAGTTTGATTCCCAGCACTGCAAACAAAACAAGACCCTGTAACTGTTAGTACTTTACTAAGCTTAAATCCAAGTTTAATGAAGCAAGAAGAAATAAACTTAAGAGTATTATATGTAGTTATCATCTTAGACTCCTTGCTGATAGGCTCACAAATAAGCTTGTGGATTTTTAAATGGACTCAATGCCCGTCCTAACATCAATATAATCATTAACTCTGCCCTTCTTTCTTTCTACATTTGTCAACATGCAGCTCACTGTATCACCTAAGAAGACTCAAGTGCAAAAAAACAACCATTAAGGGATAGAGATTTAGCTCAGTGGTGCCACTGCCTGCCTTGCAGGTATAAGGTTGAGTTCAATCCCCACTACTGCAAAAAAAAAAAAAAAAAAAAAGACAGAGACTCAAGTGTAACTTAAATAAATAAATAAACATAATTTCTAGCTTCCTGGTTTACCTTAAAACTAGAACTTTTTCTCCTTCCCTAAACTATGAACTAGCTAAATGATCCTAATAAAGAAAACAAACTTTGGTAATAATCTACTTTCTCAAATGTTCAAAAAAACAATCTTAGAAAGATGTATTTGATGTTCTCAAAAACATATATCTTGTAACCTAGTAACTCTACTTCCGGATCCTTGAAAAAATAAGATATATAGTTTTTTTGTGTGTGTGTTTTTTTGTGGACCTGGGGATCAAACTCAGGACTTTGCAGTTGTCAGACAGGAGCATGGAACCACTGAAGCCACATTCCTGGCTTTTGTGGGGTGAGATGGTTGGTTTCTTTCTCTTTTTTTGGTACCAAGGATTGAACTCAGGACCATGTGCTTTTGAGGCAGGCACTGAAACCACTGAACTACATCTCTTGCAGGAAATAACATTTAGTTACTAAGAAGTTTATCATGGTTTTCTTTGTAGAAAAATTTAGAAAACTCCTCCAACATCTATCACAAGGAATAGGAAATTCTGCTTAAAGACAAACTATTATGCTATAATTGATGATTAGAAATAGAACACATACAAAGACCAATTACATTGTTCTGTAGGAAAAATGAGAAATCAGGGTACATTTGACCTTGCTTTTGTTAAAAATTACATAAAAGAAAAGCACAAATATCTGCTTTCTGGTGGGATAAACACCCTTCTACAAAAAATTGTAGGTCAGGAGGTGACAGTGAGGAGAAAAGAGGAACCAGTACATTTAAAAATTATCTAAAAGGTATTAATTGCAATTTGATATCCACCTCATCATGAAAAAAAATTAAAATAACATTTATGTAATAACTGATATAATTAATTGATGTAATAAATTTACTTTAAAGTTATATAAGGGTCCCAACCTATTAGATGTCTATGGTGAAGTGCATTTTGAAATAGACTGAGGAGAGATTAAGTACATTGGAGAATTGAAGAAAATAAGACTGCATTCAGCTCATTATACTATTCTACCTATTATCATATATGTTTATATGACAGCAACTTTCCATACTAAAATTTATACAGAATTTTACTTAATTTTTTCTTTATTCACCTATATTCTGAATAGTATGTTTTAATTACATACTTAAAATAGAAAGTGCAAATGAAAATTTACAATGATTTTCTGCCCAGGAAACTCACACTGTAAATACTAATATGACAAGTCTAACTCTTTTTACCTGCTTAGGGTAGATGTTAGAAATAATAGGAGTGATAAACTAATGACTGAGTTCAAAGAAGGGAGAAAAAAGTCTTTAAATGATTCTCTTTGTATCTTCATAATTTAGACCAGAGGTTTTATAGCAAGTTTGTATATCGCCTACAAATATTATATAATTATTTCAAAAGTTCTAAGTTCACAATATGTTAAGTGGCACATAATGTATTCCTACCCATGCTCTTTACTATATGTTGAGATGTAGTTTCAAAAAGTATGCTGTACTAACAAATAAACAAAAGACAACTCTGTCTTACCGGTGGCAAAGAATGCCGCCCACATTCAACTGTAACAAGTTTGTGGCACTTCTTATGAACCAAGAGTTTACAGTTGATACACTTATATCCCTGGCGTCCGAGTCCCCATATTCGGTCTGTGCAGATGGCACAATGAGCACGCTGAAAAAAATAATTCCAGAGTATTTATTTTTTAAAAAGATCACAATCATTTCCCAACAGTTTATACATTAAATAATGAAAATAAATGGCTTTCTTCTCCAACTCAGTTCCCTTCATTCTACTGTCAATTGCCAGCCCATGGGGAAAAAAAAACGCCAAACTTCCTCATGGATGAGTTTTCAAAAGCTGTGAAGGTTGATGGGGAAAAAAAAGAGCTTGTTGTAAAGACACACCAGCCAGGCATGCCTGTAATCCCAGCACTTGGGAGGCTGAGGCAGGAGGATCACTGTTAGATGCCAGAAGACCTTGTTTCCAATAAATAAATAAATAAATAAATACACAGCAAAATTTATAATTATGTTGCTTTCTGTTATTAAGCTGAAGTTCAAGAAATTTCCATCTAAACATAATTAAGTTCCCAGGGATAAAAACAGAAAAGATGAATTAAACTTGAAAAACACAGAAGGTTCCATAGTGTTTAGATATCAAATCAAAACTCCGGTTTCTTAGGAGCAATATCAAAGGTGAATTTCTCTGTTTTGGCACTGGGGATCAAACTCAGAACCCTGTGCTTGCCAAGCAGGTGCTGTGCCTTCTGTGTTAAATCCCCCACCCAAAGGTGACTTTTATTTTTTTTTGTTTAAATTTTAGCGTGACCAAGAGTTTGAGATCATTTCTCTCTATTCATTTTATTTGTATTAACAAATTTAGGTTATGGCATTAATTTTAGAATGGAAGTGAAGTCCATAAATTTGTATATAATAAAAGAATTGAAACCATGGAGTCCTGGAGATAGACTGGCTGTGGCAAAAGCTCAGCTCTGCTACTCAGTTGTATATTCTGGCAAGTTAGTAACAGCCTCCCTTTCATCCAAAAAATGGAAATATATAAGGGCCTTGTAAAGATTAAATGAGTCAATATATGTAAACATCTGGAAAACTACCTGGTATGTAGTCAATGTTAGGTATTTCCTATGATTATTATTTTCTAAACAAGGAAAAGTAAATAACATCAAATTAGTTTGCAATATAAACACTGCTGAATATTCTGGACACCTTGAATCATATTTAAAACTTTTTTTAAAGTTCAGTTATCTGTTATTATTTTATGAGACAAGGTTTTGCTGTATAGTTTAGGCTGGGCTTGAAATCACTGTGCAGCCCAGGGTGGCCTTAAATTTGTGATCACCCTGACTTACTAGCCTCCCCAGTGCTAGGGTTACAGGTGTGTGCCACCACATGACCAACTGAAAATTCAGTTTTCTTATAGCTAGGTAACTATCTAATTATCCAATCTGGCTGGGTATGTAATAAGTGGTAGAGTACTTGCCTAGCATGTGCAAAAACCCTAACCTGGATCCCAGCCTTAAAAAAACTAAACTGAACTAAAAAATAAGCATGCTGTTCTAAGAAAACCTGGCCTGTAAGGCTTTGCTACTTACTTGTTTAAAAAGCTATACCAAGACTTAGTAACAAAGTCACTTTTCTTTCCTAAGAGAAAGCAAAGAACAAGCAGAAAGATACATTATCATCATTCAACAAACTTATGTTTACCCTGTTGAAACGTTTGGCTTGAAAAGTATGGCCATTTGCACAATAAAGCTTTCTCCAGCGGCGTGCACCTCTGCGGTAGATAGATTCTGAAGAGAGATTAAAAACTAATAAGTGAAATAAATAGATCACAGATATGTAAATACCGTATCTTTTCTCTGGTATGAGAACCTGTAGATGTAAATCAGTTCTAGAACGTATGACAGATTTTGTGAAATAGGAAATATTCAAAGGGACTGTGGTAGGGGAAAGTAATGAGGGGAAAGAATAAATATGATTTAGAAAGAAAAAGAACATATATATGGGGGTGGGGGGTTGTGGGGTGGGTAGGGATATGGGTAAAAATGAGAATTAACTCATGTCATATACTGGTACAAATTCCCCAGTGCTGAGTGTGATTGTGAGCTGTATATAAAATATACCAATAAAGAAATCAATTAAAAATTTTTAAAAAATAAGAACGAAAAGAAAAAAAGACCAAATGTTCTTCTCTCTGGCATGAACACCTGTAGATGCAAATGAGTTCTAGAAAGTAGGACAGCTTTTATAGAGTGGAATATTTCTATAGGAAACTTGGTGTGGGAATGTGATGAGGGGAAGGAATAAATATGATACAGAAAGAAAATAAAAGAGCATGTATAAGGGGGGAGGAGGGGGGAGTGGGTAGGGATATGGGTAAAAATG
>PVIC010034248.1:0-19692 GCA_004025085.1 Thryonomys swinderianus
TGAGGGGAAGGAATAAATATGATACAGAAAGAAAATAAAAGAGCATGTATAAAGGGGGGAGGAGGGGGGAGTGGGTAGGGATATGGGTAAAAATGAGAATTAACTTGTGGCATATACTGGTACAAATTTCCCAATGTTATATGTGATTTTGAGATGTATATAAATTGTACCAATAAAGAATTCAATTAAAAAAAATTTTAGAAGGGATTAGAGGACGTAGTTCAGTGTGAAGCATTTATTTACCATATGTCCAGCCTTAGATTCAACCTTAGTACTGGATCAGGGGGTAGTATGTGCAAAAGCAGATCTTTCTTTGGTTTTTGTTTTCTACTTCCAAGAAAATGCTTTATACTATATTCTTTCTCTCCAAAAAACAAAAGTTCACCAGCAGCATACACCATTTTGCTAGTGCATCCAGTCATCACTAATAGATACAGCACCCAAGAATTGTTGATACCATTTGGGTATTACATGTATCATCTAAGACTATCAGCCTGAACATTAGGAAGTCTGACTTCTAGTTAATTTAGGGAAAAAAAAATATTACTTTCATAGAAAATCCAAACTCCTTAGTAAGACACTTGTTGACCAGGCCCAGTCTCTCTTTGTGTGATCTTTTCACTACTGACTCCTAAGAATCCCAACTCCAGCAAAACTAGACTAAATATATATATTCAGTTTACAAAGAAACCTATGTGTTTACATCTATATGTCATCTGCTGCCCTTTACACCTGTATCTTCTTCCATGGCTAAACTAGAAGCATGTGTGACCCATCTCCCTCCAGTAGATAGATGCACATCTCTTGTACCCCTTAGCATGACTGCTCAGCAGAGGTATTTATTGAGTGGCTGACACCCACCATAATTTGTGCTAAGCGTTACATATATATAGCAGTGAACACATGTGACTCTTACCCCCCAAAATTATTGCATAGCTTCCTGTTTAACACACTTTAGTAGAGTGGACATTAGATCTTGGCTTAGCTGTCAATCTCCTGCTCTAATTTCATTGCAAGATTCTGGGGACAATGACATCCTACTGCTCAGTAGCCTCCACATCTGGTAAATAATTTAACACTATTAAATTAAACCAAACTAAAGGTCAAAAAAGCTCCTGCTGGTTGCAGAAGTAGTATTTATTCTTTAAGTTCCCTGCCTTTTTTTTATCTCTTTAAGTCTTCTGAGTCTCTTGGAAATAATTTCTTTTTTGGCTAAATTAAAGACAAACCATCCCAGTTACTCACCATGCCTGGTTTTTGCTTACCACTGTATTTCCAACAGTATGCTCCATACTTAAAACAGTGCCTAGGGCACATGATAATCGATATTTATTTACTTGGTTTATGAATGACTTAATGAATGGATAAATAAATTGATATACTGCCTTTGAACACCTTATTCACAGTTTGGTAAGTGTTCATTGCTTTGGGCAACTTAATGCATGCTGTGTTGCAACTCTCCCTTTATCCTTTCTTATAAACAGCACAAACCCATTCATTTTAACTATAAAATTGACAAAGTAAGCATGAACTAGTTCAAATAGGCCCTCAAGTGGATATTCCAAAAACTGTATAATTAAAATGCTTAATATTTTCTACAAATGGATAAAGAAAAATTAAACTTGGCTTATTAGATAATGAAATATATTGTCAACTCTCCAAAGCCATTTATACAATGGATAACCCCTACCCTTTTTTGCACAATTGACTGTATTTTAAGATAGGTACAAATAGATGCCTGGGTTGCTCAGAACCCTTTTTTCCTTTTTAAACTGCAAGGTAAAATTTTCTATCCATCACACATTACTAAATCTGTGCTTCATTATCAGACTATTTCTTTGCCTTGCCTTGCCTTGCTTTCAATGTTCTAATTTCAATACACAGCCCAACATGGACTGCCTTCTACGTCCATTCACACTAATTCCAAACAACAATCCTAATGCCGGGCATGGTGGCTCACGCCTGTCATCCCAGCACTTGGGAGGCAGAGACAGGCGGATTGCTGAGTTGAGGCTTGCCTGGGCTACATAGTGAGCTCAGGGCCAGCCTGAACTACAAAGCCAGACCCTGTCTCAAAAACAAAACAAAACAACAAAAAAAACCCCAACAATCTTAAAGAGCACTACTCTAACACTTCACATTTGTAGAGTGATTGGTATGGTTATCTCATTAATCCTCATAGGCCTAACCAGTTACTATTAGTATTTTCATTTCACACAGAAAGCAACTAAATCTTTAAAAAAATGCTCTAAGAGCCGGGCGTGGTGGCTCACGCCTGTAATCCCAGCACTCGGGAGGCAGAGGCAGGAGGATTGCTGAGTTCCAGGCTTGCCCTGGGCTACATAGTGAACTCAGGGCCAGCCTGAACTACAAAGCAAGACCCTGTCTCAAAAAAAAAAAAAAAAAAATGCTCTTAAGATCACAAGCAAGAGAGAAATCAAAGATTAAATTCTGCTTTATAGCCAGGCGTGGTGGCTCATGCCTGTAATCCCAGCACTCGGGAGGCAGAGACAGGAGGATTGCTGAGTTCGAGGCTTGCCTGGGCTCCACAGTGAGCTCAGGGCCAGCCTGAACTACATAGCAAGACCCTGTCTCGCAAAAAAAAAAAAAAAAATTCTGCCTTATAAGCAATCTTAAAATCACAATGCTATTCTGCCCTCCCAATTAACCATAGTATGTTGTTAAACACTATGTATGATCTGGGCTTTCCAAAACACTCCAGACAGAAACCTCTTCCTAGACTTGACCCACATGCACTACAACATACTGACAAATTATAAGAAACCTGGGTGGAAATAAACAATTACAAAGTCCCTGAAAAGAAAGTGTCTATTTAACACTAATTGCTAAATAAGACCCAAACCCTCTATTTCTTAACTAATAATATCCTAACAGTTTAAGTCATTTGTGAAGCTTTCTAATGGACAGAATATACCAGCACTTCCTATGGGTTTCCCCTTCCCTAGGTTTAGTCCATCAGTAGTTTTTACACTTAGACAAGCTATAACCCACATTCTGAAAGAACACAGGTCCAAAGTAACTTTCTGAAAAAACAGAACTATATCAAGAATGTGAATATAATTATGAAAATCATCTGGACAAAAACGTCTTTACATGATAAAAAATTTTTTCTAGCCAAAAATATCCTAATTCTAGGCTACTGAGGTGGTCAAAATAGGGATAGTGTTTCTCATTGTGTGCCAGTGCTTGGTTCAGGGACTTCCTTCCAACAGATGCTATGCCACTGAATGAATACACTAAAGGAAAATAAGCTATAAAATTATTGAACTATCAATAATAGTAAATTGCTATCTTGTAAGCAGAGCAAATGATGAAAATAAAACTGCTTTCAAGTTCTTAGACCAATATAAGTCGAATGATCAAGATTTGGAACTGTACTTCCTGAAATATCAGGTTACATTTTAATTATATAGGCATCCATATACTAAGAACTAAATGTTGTTACATTTGTAAAAGTTATAATTTCTGTGCTCGCTTCGGCAGCACATATACTAAAAGTTTTAATTTCTCCTCAACTGAAGACAAAACAGATTTAGAAAAATTAAATAGCTGGCCGGAGGGTTAGCTCAGTGGTTCCGGCAACTGCCTCGCAAGCGCAAGGACCTGAGTTCAATCCCCGGTAACCACATATAATGCTGGGCGTAGAGACTCACGCCCACCAACAACCAACACCGCATACCACAGTGCCGGGCGTGGTGGCTCACGCCTGTCATCCCAGCACTCAGGAGGTAGAGACAGGAGGATTGCTGGGTTTGCGGCAGCTTGCGTGGGCACCATAGTGAGCTCAGGGCCAGCCTGAACTACAAAGCGAGACCCTGTCTCCAAAAAGCAAAGAAAAAAAAAAAAATTAAATAGCTTGGAGAGGACCATATAGGGTTTAAGGATCAGACCTGAAATTCAAAGCAAAATCTGTCCAAAGCCTGCACTCCACCACTGTTCTACTCTGCACCACAAATAACTTCTCTGCAAAATTCCCTTGTGTGAAAAGCATTTTAATGTCAAAGGAATTTTATTCTACTCAAACTAATAGGCAGAGTCATGCTATTTCAAGACAAGGCAATCCTTCAATCATATACAGAACTAATGCATCATGGCAAACATTATGACAAGGGTCATGTTGTCTACCTGACACACTGAATGAACTCCTATAGAAGGAGACATAAATCACATCCAAAGTGTAACTCAGAGGAGCACCTACTGTAGCAATTAGGGACACCCGGACATTTGCACATCATGGCCTAACTAAAAGTGGAACCCACATCTGAAAGCAAAAGTGGTCCAGCTGAGGTAAAGAGGCATAAGCATGCTCCCTAGGAGAGTGATGAGAAAATCTGGGCAGAATAACTGCAGAAGCTGTTTCTTGAAAAGTAATAATCAGGTGAATTAGAGAAGACTGGAATTCAACCCATCAGTCTATCCACAGATTTAAATAAGACCTAGGGTCTTATTTAAGACCTAGGATCTAACATGATATCCAAAATGTTGGTGAAACAATCCAAACACAGCACAGGAAAATCTCAATTCCTATGCAAAAAGAAAATCAAAACAAGGCAATGTAAGGTGAGGTAAATGTTAAAATTATATTACAAAGACTTTAAAGCACCTGTAACATAAATAAGCTCATGAATAAGTACATAAAGTACTCATTATTACAAATTTTTCTCTCCTACCCCAACTGCTTGTACTACCACTCTTCTACCAAAAGTTTTCTACTCAAAAAGAAACTTCCTCAGTTATTATTGTTAGCAAATAATGAATAGTTTTTGAAACCATTTTTTGCTAGACTTGATGTTTAATAAACCTGACCTAAATTTATTAGGTATCACAGTGCTATAAGAATTCATACCACAGGGCCGGAGGGTTAGCTCAGTGGTTCTGGTGCCTGCCTCGCAGGCCCAAGGTCCTGAGTTCGATCCCCGGTAACCACATATAATGCTGGGCGTGGAGACACGCCCACCAACAATCAACACAGCATACCACAAAGCTGGACGTGGTGGCTCACGCCTGTCATCCCAGCACTCGGGAGGCAGAGACAAGAGGATTGCTGAGTTCGCAGCGGCTTGCCTGGGCACCATAGTGAGCTCAGGGCCAGCCTGAACTACAAAGTGAGACCCTGTCTCAAAAAAAAAAAAAAAAGAATTCATACCACAGTAAAGTCAGTGAATTAAACATTTTATACCCTTCTCATGCTGTCAAAAGTTAAAATAACATTAATATTTCTATTCCTGGGCTGGAGATTTAGCTCAGTGGTTCCAGTGCCTGACTCGCAAGTGCAAAACCCTGAGTTCAATCCCGGTAACCACATACAATGCTGGGCGTGGTGACTCAGGCCCACCAGCAATCAATACCACACACCACAGTGCCGGGCGTGGCGATGGCTCACGCCTGTTCCCAGCACTCGGGAGGCAGAGACAGGAGGATTGCTGAGTTGAGGCTTGCCTGGGCTACATAGTGAGTTCAGGGCCAGCCTGAAATACAAAGTGAGACCCTGTCTCAAAAAGAAAAAAAAAAAGATTTCTATTCCCATACAGATCTGCAGTAGATATATTTTCTGAGTTAAAGTACAGAGCCAGTAGTATTTCTGAATCCTGATATAAGTACACAGTCATAGCTCAGGCATGGTAGCTCAAGCATGAAATCCCCACATTCAGGAAGCAGAGCCAGGAGGATTATATTGTGTAAAGTTCTGGGCCAGCCTTGCTACAAAGTGAGACCCTGTCTCATAAATGAACAAACAAGGGCCAGAGATTTAACTCAGTGATTCCAGTGATCCCGATATTTGCCTTGCAAGCGCAAAATCCCAAGTTTGATCCTAGTAACCACACACCACAATGCAGGGCATAGTTATTCACACCCATCAGCAAACAATACCACACACTACAATGCTGGGAGTGGTGGCTCCCACCTATAATCCCAGCACTCAGAGGGCAGAGGCAGGAGGATTACTGAGTTCCAGGCTTGCCTGGGGCACACAGTGAGCTCAGAGCCAGCCTGAACTACAGAGCGAGACCTTCTCTTAAAAAAAAAAAAAAAAATCAACAAATAAAGAAAATGTATGTATCTTAAAATCTACTTAACTATTCAACTGAAATTTCTATTAGCTAGCCATCAATAGGAAGTGATTAGTCTGCATGCAATGAAATGATCAAGGACAAATAAAGACAACTCTTATCAAACACTATAAATGTCTTAAAAGCATTGAATATGCTCCATTAAAACAATATACTACTCGGCAATATCAGTATTTGGGAGCATTTAACAGTATGAAGGTATTTTCAAAGATGAAATATGTACAATCACACAGACTACCATTTTGAGACAGACACATGACCTTTATTTTTCACTGCTGAGGACTGAACTCCAAACCTCCCACTATCTTACGCAAGCACTCCTCAGCCCTTTTCAAATTTTTATTCTGAACTAGTGTCTCACCAAGTTATCCAGACTGGCCATGAACTCCCCATCCTCCTTTAGCTTCCCAAGTAGCTGGGATTACAGCTGTATGCCACCTCTCAGCTTGCATGTCACTCTGATAATAGAGAACACTAACTCTGAACTTCAATTAAATATTATCCACCTCTTCCCCCTAAAATAATATCATGCTTATTAGTAGACCTTATTAGTAGTGTAATAAAAAATATTTAAAGCTGGGCATGATGTTTACACATCTGTAACCCTGACACTCTAGGAAGCTTTGACAGGAGGATGACAAAATGAACTCCAACCTGCACAACCTAGTGACTTAGCAAGACCCTGTCTCAACTTTAAAAATAAAAAGGGAGTGGGAATGGAGGTCAGGGCAAAGACCCTAATTATTATATTTAATTATATACAGTGGACCCTTGACTTACAAATTTGATTGGTTCTTAACAGAGGGTTGGTTGTAAGTCAATACAGCTGAGATATGTGTTTACCAGGATACACACTATAGATAACAAGGGTCAAATGAATTTCCATTAACCTAGTTAACCCAAGTTGTTTGTATGTCAGGTTGGTCATAACTTGAGGGTCCACTATATCTTGAATTCCCTTAAAGAAAATTTGTGGGAATTTGCTTTCTCTCATTACAAAAGTGTAACGATTAATCACGACATGTCAACTCTGAATGGATTAAGAAATGTCCAGCAAGATAGTACAGTACACTTCTAGGTATATCTGTGGATTATTGGCATTTAGGGAGCAAATTAAGGGAGAAAGACCCATTCCGGTTGAGGGTATCACCAACCAAGAGTAGCTTGGATGGAATAAAAAAGGAAAGAAGGAAGCATGCCCATTCTGAAGAACACCTGTTTGAGTAAATGGACGACCCCTTCCTTCCACTGCCTTGGACACTGGTCTCCAGTCTCTTCAGCCTTCCTGTGTAGACTCACATCAGTGACTCTCTGGTGAATTTCTAGGCCACATCTTTGATCCCTCTTGTTCTATGGCTTCCATCTAGATGTCCGTTGTAGACTCTCTGGCCCCTGGTCCTATAAACCAACCTAAGACTGTAAATCCCCTTGCATAATTATACACAAATTTTCTACTGATTGTTCTTCTGAAGAATCATAATGTAAATACTTAAGTAATATCCTTGCTTTTCCTGTTAGACTGCAAAATATAAGTTTACCTTCTGCTCCTTTTCTGTTTGCCAATCACTAGTTTAGTCAACTATATCTTCAAGCCTTCTGCACACATAGTTAAGATGCATTTCTTCATCTTTAACTTTTTCAGTTGCCATTTCACATTTATTACTGATAAGTTTTACCTTACTGATTTTGACACATTACAACCTGTCACAGTATATTAAAATCTTAATTCAAAAAATGAGATGTCTCCCAGAGTGACTCTATTTAAATCCCTGCAGAAACACTAGGATATGTCAGATATTCATTTCTCCAGACATCTTTACTTGTGTATAGAAATTCCAATTTTTTAGCTGTGTTTTGGGTTCTGTTTTTGAGACTGAGTGTTATGTTGCCCAGGTTGGCTCCCAACTCCTGGACTCAAAGAATCATCTTCCCTCACTCTCCTGGGGAGCTGGAACTATAGGCAAGCACCACTATGTATAGCTTAATTTTTTAGTTTATGACAAATAATACTTTATATGGCTGCAACATAATCTTCTAACAAGAAAAGAATAGTTTCTTCAAATGTCTAGTAATGACAAAAATAATTTGCTTTCCTAGGCTGAGCTCATGCAATACAGGATTCATTGTGTCCAAAGAAAATTTTGGTCCTTTGTCCAACTCCTGGGATAGAACCACTAAGTCCCTAGAATCTACTCTCTAAAAAGGTTCTTTGTTTACCTGGGAACTTTAAAGCATATGGTACCTGATATGTCCTCTGGAAGGGCCAGAAACTGTCAGGCATATAAGTATACTGCCATTCCTAGACAATGATCCAAATAAATACTCTGAATACCAAGTCTCAGGTGAACTTCCCAAATTGATAAAGTCCATCCATGCACCTGGGTAAATAAATACTGTACATGCAACTGCATTGAAAAAAGACAAAGAGAAGTTCAAAACTGGTCTCTCCTGACTGCCATATGTAGTTTCCCTTTATTGATTTTAGTCTGTAACCTTCTGCTATACTAAACTAATCCTGAGTAAAAGAGTTTTTCTTAGTTCTAGAAGTTTTTCCTGCATATCACTGAACCTGCCGCAGTAGTCTTGGGGTCCTTGAAAAATGTCATAATTTACAACATATTTTTCACAAACAGTAGACAATGATAAAATGTGGTGATTTGTTAAAAAGTAGGGATGTCAGTATAAATGCAGGTGATGAAAGTAATAATTGAAAACTCTGAGGGATGTCCCCAAGTATTTGCACTTTTTTATATTCTCCTTAGTAATCCTTAGGTATACTACTTTCAGAACCGCTGATGAGTCTGAGCATTTCTAAGGACAGGGACCTGTTTCTTATTCAGGGAATGAACCTCCATTACCTAGCACAAGAATTCATCACAAAACTCTAAATCTGATGTAAAAAATGGCCAGAACTTACTTTTTTTTTTTTTTTTTTTTTGCTTTTTGGAGACAGGGTCTCGCTTTGTAGTTCAGGCTGGCCCTGAGCTCACTATGGTGCCCAGGCAAGCCGCCTCGAACTCAGCAATCCTCCCGTCTCTGCCTCCCGAGTGCTGGGATGACAGGCGTGAGCCACCACGCCCAGCATTATATGTGGTAACCGGGGATCGAACTCAGGTCCTTGCGCTTGCAAGGCAGGCACCGGAACCACTGAGCTAACCCTCCGGCCCAGAACTTACATTATTTTAATATTTGAAACAATGTAATATATGTCTTTTATGTTGAGTCTTAAATATTCAGACGATATGAAAACGAGTGACTGGAAAACGGTAGAAAAAAGTCTGTCAATAGAGTCATTATATCCATTTCTTACATCTATTTGTTGACTGTTTTAATCTCTTCTCTGTCAAGTAACAGGAAAGATGTGTTTCATAAACTGTGTTATATCCCCTTAATGATTGAAAGGCTTATAAATTGAGCCTCAAGAAAACCAAAATTCCTTGAAAGTTTACACCCAATTCACCACCAGTTGGCCATTTACCCTTTTTGGGTTTTTTTCACCTCTCATGTAAGAGCTCTACACTCACACATCTATTCCCAAAATGCTAGATTACTTAAAGCTATTAGAATTGAGGGATAACCCCCAAAGGAAAAATCTGAATGCTTTTCAATAAAATAGTCCAAAACAGGTAGACTTACAGGACAGATGGAAATCAAAGACCAACTCTTTGTGGACCTCAGAATCATGTATGAGGTGTCAAAAATTTCATCTCAGATGGGCATGCTGGCACACTGCTACTCTGGCTTCCTGTATTAACCATGTTACATTATTAAAACACTAACCACAGAGGCCAGAGATTTAGTTCAGTGGATCCAGTGCCTGCCTAGCAAGTGCAAAGTCCTGAGTTTGATCCCTGATAACCCCATATACCCATCAGCAATCGGTACTACACACCATAATGCTAGGCATGGTGGCTCATGCCTATAATCCCAGCACTGGGGAGGCAGAGGCAGGACTGCAGTTCAAGGCTTGCCTGGACTACATAGTGAGCTCAGGGCCAGCGTGAACTACAAAGCAAGACCCTGTCTCAAAAAAACAAAAATAAAAACAAAAACACCACAAACTAGTGCTGTGGTGCACACCTTAATACCAACACTTAGGAGGCTGAAGCAAGAGAATCACAAGTTTGAGGCCAGCCTGGGTAAATAGTGAGTTCAAAGCTACACTGGACCACACAGCAGAAGACTATGCCCTTCAAAAGATTCTTACCTAGAATACGTTTACTAAAATTATTTGTACTGTATGATTTTTCAAGTCAATTCCTTAGGATGGCAGCTGAAGTTTCCTGTGATCTAAGGCAAAAATAAAAATAAAAATTAAAAAATGCCAGCTAATGCCGGACGTGGTGGCTCACGCCTGTAATCCCAGCACTCGGGAGGCAGAGACAGGAGGATTGCTGAGTTCGCGGCGGCTTGCCTGGGCACCATAGTGAGCTCAGGGCCAGCCTGAACTACAAAGCGAGACCCTGTCTCAAAAAGCAAAAAAAAAAAAAAAAAAAAAAAAAAATGCCAGCTAAACTTTCCTGTGATCTAAGCAAAACAAATTTCAAGGCTGGGGATTTAGTTTAGTGGTGCCAGCATCTGCCTTAGAAGCACAACATCCTGAGTTTGATCACCAATAATGGTACCACATACCACTATGCTGGGCATGGTAGATGATGCCCATAATCCCACCAATCAATGGCATATACCACAATGCCTGGTGTGGTGGTTCACGACTGTAATCCCAGCACTTGGGAGGCAGAAGCAGGAGGATTGCTGAGTTCAAGGCTAGCCTGGGCTACACAGTGAGTTCAGGGCCAGCCTGAACTACAAAGCGAGACTCCATCTCAAAAAAAAAAAAAAATTCACTCACTATGTAGCCCAGGCAGGTCTCGAATTCAGCAATCCTTCTGTCTCTGCCTCCCGAGTGCTGGGATTACTTGCTAGGCAGGCGCCAGAACCACTGAGCTAAATCTCCGGCCCAAAAAATCCAAATTTTTTTACCTATACTGGCACCATAACTGCCCACAGACTGAAACCTGGGCACATCTGAAATTTTCCAGATTTTCACTTTTGACATCACTAGAGCTTTTCATTTCTTGAAACTCTGACATTCGTAACATTTTTCCCTTAAGGGAAGTCACAGTACTGCTCAAGGAGAAATATTTTCAGTGATAATTACCATCTCCAATTTCTATCTCAACACCTTTCTACATGACCTGCTATTATCTGCAGTCTGCAATTTCTAAATTGCATCTAAGAACACTGACATCAAATATGAGCCAATCCATTATAGACTATAAAACATTAAATCATCTATCTGATGCTCAGATCTCTACAATTAATCACAGCTGTCCTGTTTTTCTTGCTGTTACCTAAGGGCTCATCATAATATAATTTAGATATTACTTTATAATTCACTTTTACATACTTCAAATCTAACCCAAGGAACTATGCTCATTTCTAGTATTGGCATACTCTACCTAGAAGTACACAGCCTTGTAAATTTTAAGATACATTTAAAATATACAAACTTTAGTTTTGTCTAACGTTCAACACATGATGCACGCACTCCATACTAATGAGAATACCAAAGATATGGCTGGCCTTCTGTGTACCAAAACTATGTAATTCTTTACCTTCTGGGTGAAGGAGAGAAAACCAAGAAAAAACATTTTAATTGCTAGTTAATAACATAGGAAACAGTCTCATGGACTGGCATTTTACTTGGCAGTTTGGGGTATATCTATGTTTAAAATAAAATTTCTGTGATTTGAATGATGTACTTTTCCTTACCGTCTCAAATCTCTGTGCCAGATGTACACAATCTAAAAACAAGGAAGGCTTCCACCTCTTCACTAGCCTTCCTCTTGGTGATTCTATGTGAACACTAGAATTCTCAATCTAGGGGAAAACAACAATCCTAGTTAGTTCTGATTACAGTTTCAGGAGTTCAGAGACCTACAGGAGAATGTTCCCTCCTCAAAGCTGTTTGATAGCAAGGATATTCCAGAGAGGGAAGCAAAAAGAATTTCATAAACTTGTCACCAAAAGAAGAAACCCGAGAACTACCTTGGAAATTAGCCTAGACTCCTCTGGCCCTGCCACTTCATTTACATGCTCAAAGCTTATAAATTAACTCAAGGAGGGAAGGAAGGAGGTGGAAAAAAAAAATAGAGAATAAGAAGTAAGTCACCATACAACCTGCAAGGAATGAAGTATCTAGTCTTTAAGAGAATTAAGTCTGCTGACCCCTGACCTTAGCTATCATGGACAATCATCCAGTTGACTCTCAACTCACTGATGTGACATACTACTGCACATACCCCACAGCATGCCATTGAGCTGTATTAGTCTCATTTCCCTCATATCTGTACCTCTAGGCCTTAATACCACACCAGGCAAAACAAAAAACAAAAACCAGCATTAAATAAATCTGAACAAATGAAAGGAAGGAGACCTTTAAAACACTATGTATGCCTGTTAAAGACACTAAGACATTTGTGCACTTTACATAGTAATTGCAACTTTCAAAGGCTAAGATAATGAATACTATACAGATAAGGCCACTGAGAAGCACAGACACTAACCAACTTGGCAAAAGTCTTCTAAAGGCAGACAGTCAACATTTATGCCTAGGTCTTTTGTTTTTGAGATAAAAGTTCTTTAATTAAACAGATATGACAGTATATACAAACTACAACACCTAGAGACCTTCAATTACTAAAGCATGAGACTTTAGGGAAGATGTGAAACTCAATTTTTGATCCATTATTTAAGTGCAATAAATTACAAGTTTAATGCTGTTTCCTGGGGAAAATGAATGAATGAATGAATGAATGAATGAATGAGTGAAGGAAAAAATAAATGAACATTCAAAGTACCACTAAAAAAACCTTGGAATACCCACAAACTAAACATTTTTTAAAAGAATCAGTCCTTGAGAAAGGAACACAAAATTAAATAACTTCGTTAACAAATGCCACTGAAAGGGAGTCAGCTGTGATCACAGCATGACCCTTGTGTATATTAATTCTCAACTTCAGCCAGGAAATATAATAAATGTTTACAGAGGTGAAAAAGAAATGTAAGAAACTCTACTAATTTAAGAAAAAAAATAATGTACTAGCTTCATATTTTTTCATAACCAAGGCACTAACGTATAGCTGGAGTACAAATAATTTAAGGCACTCAAAAATTTCTGAGTGTCGGGCGTAGTGGCTCACTCATGTAATCCTAGCATTTGGGAGGCAGAAGCAGGAGGATGCTGAGTTCAAGGTTTGCCTGGGCTACACAGTGGGCTCAGGGCCAGCCTGAACTGCAAAGCGAGACCCTATCTCAAAAAAAAAAAAAAAAAAAAAGAAATAAGTCCCAAGACTTGGAGAAAAACATTTACCAAAGTGGAATTTATCAAATACGTTAGAGAAAATCTCAAAGAAATACTAATAAGAAATTGAAACTTATGCCTAAATATTGAACACTTTTGTTGAACAAAAACTTTATGAACTAAATCTCAAAAAAAGGTTCGGCTAAGGGTTCCAAGCCTGTGAAGACATCCACTGCCTCTTTCAGGACACCAGGTCATTCTGGCACAGTCAACTGCATCACCCACTGGAGAAGAAGCAGAGCTAAGTCCAATTCTATCCCTCTGCTTTATAAAGAAATGTGTCGAGAATTATTATGTCTCATTTCAGCAGAAACCCCAATATCTGTCCAACATTAGCACATCTGCTACCAAACCAAGTACCTTCAACTTTGACATCAACTTTGTATTTCTGAAAAGAGCAATATGGTATTAACGATAATGATCAAAGGTGACAAATACATATGAAGTTTAATATTCTGTTTATGCATGTCTAAAACTTTGAGTCTTAAAATTGTAGAATTGTATTTTAACTTTAATTATTTAATACTCACTTAACAGAAAAGTCATACAATACTTTGAATTTTTAGTACAAAATGTAGCATAGTCCAACATCTTCATTTTGACAACTAATAAGCAAGATGTTGCCTACAAATTCACGTTCAAGGCTTTGAACAATGAATGAGAAAGTGAAAAGTCATTATCTAAAGGACAACTAGTTGGATTATCATAAAGTCCCTGATTCCTTGCTGAAGCCCCCTATAAAATGTACTCATCTCATTTAGTATATTAAAAAGGCATGGTAACCAGCAAATACATGCTATACTAAGCAGACTTCAAAGGACAGTGGCATACTGCTCTGGCACAAGAAAAACCAGTTCTCACTCTGAGAGGACCAAGGACAGAATGTGCTATGCCTCTTTCTCTGTTCATAAGGCAGTAAATGAATACATCCCATTCCCTTCAAACTCCAACTTTATAAATGAGCAAAGATGTGGGGAGGATTGAGTACTTTCAAAACCACTCAACTTTTAGTGCAAGCACTTACTTTTTTAAAAACACTTTTAATAATTATCTTTTATGAAGCATTTAACCCAACAGAGTTCATGGGTCAGGTGTTACTCCTTAACATTAAGTTTGTTTGTATCTCTCAGATCAGCTACAACTTCACTTAGTTAATAAGACCAAGTACTATTCCTTGGTGAGCCATGTGTAGTTCACTCAACAGTCTAGAGCAGTGGTGGCAAACCTATGGCACAGGTGCTGCAGCTGCTGCTTGTTATCACTGAAAGCTCTGAAAGATGAACTAAACACTGACCTAGGGAACTATTATATGGCCCATCCTTTAGTAAGCTTTCCACTCCTGGGACAAAATGACTGACATGCACAATTTAAAAGCAGGAAGTGTTTATTTTGGCTCAAGGATTCTAAGGTGCCAGTTAATGGTTGGCTGACTCTAAGAGAGAAGTATGACGGTGAAAGGGTGTGGCAGAGAAAAACTATTTACCTCAGGCAACCAGAAGCAGAGAAAGCAAGAGAGTACTAGATAGGTAGGGGCCAAGGACCAGATAAAGTACCTAAAGTCACAATCAATCCTGTGACTTACCCAGAGGCACCTGGAAAGTGTGCTTTTACTGATCTCCTAGGCTCTCTCAAACCAATCAAGTTGACAATCAGGATAAACCATCATGGCTCATTTAACTGACAAGAAATGCAGATCAGAGAAATTAAATCAGCCCAAATTCAAAGCTAGGATTCCAACCCAAAACCATATGTTCAACCTCTGCATTCCACAATGGCTACTCAATTTCCCAACCAAGACTCAGTGCCACCTACCACCCTTACTTCAAAGACCAATTTCTTGCTACACTAGGAAGGGACCTTATACCACCAGCACTGGCACACCCCACCACCAGGAAATTCCTAAAAATCCAAGTCTGACCACTCCTTAGGCTGAATTAGAACCTACAATTCAACAATATCCCCCAGAATACGATTATGAATATTAAAATTTGAGGGCTGATATAGCATGTACATAACTATTTTGAGGTAGTTAACCCAGTTCAAATACATATCTTGGGGTACAACTGAACTGAGGCTTGTGTTTTGCTTGCTGTGATTCCAAAACTAACAGCAGACCAGTGCTAGTGACAGTTACCTAGGTAAAAATGAAGCATAGCTCCCAGATTACCCCTGAACCCATCCTCAACTGCCCCTTCATTATTCTCCCTCTTACACAGAGCCTAAACCACAGCCTGGCTTACTGACACAACTGAATTTTCCTTGAGTGAAGCATCTAAGTGACTCCCAGCAATGTCAAGTTGCTTGAAATATGCCCAAGGAAGTAAGAGGTGACTTGCCCCAGAAAGGACAGCAGGGACTGTTTCAGACATGTTCTCTGCTCCTAACAACTGTAGACAAGTTTCAAGATGGCCGAATGTGAGCTAGAACAGGGGTCCCATTCATCTTAATACAACCTTCTATAACCACTTAACAAGAAATACTGATTAAAATGGATGAAGTACCCTGACTTTTAGGTTTTCCTCTCCTGACATTTTCTTAAAGCCATGACTTCTGCTGTTTCTCAATACTAGAAACCAAAATGAAAATGAAACAGACCAGTCTTTGCATGCTACCACCAACATCTGAGTTGTCCCCACACTGACTCCTATCTAGACCTTCTAATCCTTCTTCCCTTTCCACCAGGATCTTACTTGTGCCTCAAAGTGGGTGGTGTGTAGTCCTCCCAGCCCACAGGGCCTAGTTTAGCAATTAGACTTCCCAAGGATAGGGACAAAGGGGGAAGCCATTGGGTATGGGACATACATCAACACATCATGAACATTTTCACTTAAATCTGACATATATTAGCTAAAATATCAACACTAGGGCTGGAGATGGAGCTCAGTGGCACCACACTTGTCTGGCAAGCACAAAATCCTGAGTTCAATCACCACTACCACAAAAAAAATGTAACATAATGTAACATAACAAAATATCACTTAGATGGTATGGTAGTGCACACCTATAATTTCAGCATTTGGGAGACTGAGAGAGTAGGATCACAAGTTTGAATCCCATTTGGGCAACTCAAAGAGATGCCTTTTCAAAATAAAAATTTTTTTAAAAGGGCTAAGAATGTAGCTCAGTATAGAACACACCAAGGTTCAATCCTCAGTAGGGGGTGGGGTGTTAGAGTGGGGATAAACGGTTTGCTACTCAGTTTCTCAGTGCACTACAGCTTCACATTTCACCACCTAAACTGTCAGAGTACACATACTGTTCTTCGGGGACAGGTCCACAAATAATCCAGTAAAGAAGCTCAATCTCTTGCCCAGCTATTTTAACTACAGACAGATTTCAGACATCCAAACTGTAAAAAGTAATAATAACCAAATTGCAATAACTGAATTAATGGTTCTCAAATACAGATCCAGTACCAGTACAAGTTCTTGCAGAGGTATTTATACTCTAGATTTGTACTCTAGTCAGGGCTACTCACCAGAATTTTCTGTGATGAAAATATTCTATATCTATGCTGTCCAATGTTAGCCACAGGTTGTGTGTGGCTACTAAGCACTTTGAAACATAGTTTATTGAGATGAGGAACGGAACTTTTCATTTTAATTAATTTCGATTTAAATAGCCACATGTAACTATTAACTACCTTACTGTACATTAAATCTAGACTAGATGCTAGACTCTTGAATGAAGTAAAAAAAAAAACTAACAATTTATCCTGGTTTCTTAACGGCAGGCTGTATTACATGGTCCAACTCTTCCCCCAAAGGTTAAAAAAATGGGTAGATCTTTTTTTTTTTTTTTTTTGAGACAGGGTCTCACTTTGTAGTTCAGGCTGGCCCTGAGCTCACTGTAGCCCAGGCAAGCCTGTAACTCAGCAATTCTCCTGTCTGTACCTCCTGAGTGCTGGGATTACAGGCATGAACCACCATGCCCCATACTGTGGTATGTGGTATTGATTGTTGGTGGGCGTGAGTCTCCACGCCCAGCATTGTATGTGGTTACTGGGGATCGAACTCAGGACTTTGCGCTTGCAAGGCAGGGGCCAGAACCACTGAGCTAACCCTCCAGCCCTGGGTAGATCTTTTTAAAAAATCTTAAAATCCAATGCCGGACGTGGTGGCTCACGCCTGTAATCCCAGCACCCGGGAGGCAGAGACAGGAGGATTGCTGAGTTCGCGGCGGCTTGCCTGGGCACCATAGTGAGCTCAGGGCCAGCCTGAACTACAACGCAAGACCCTGTCTCAAAAAACAAAAAAAACAAAACAAAAAAAATCTTAAAATCAACCAGAAACTGACAAGATAAGGAAATATCAAGCCAAAAGTAAAGTAAAACCAGGAACCCACAGAGATAAGCAGCACAGAAATCACCTTCAGCCTGAATACACTTAGCAATTCTGAAAACAGTCAACTTTCATTTTTACAACAGTGCTGGGAAAAGGAACAAAAATCAAAGACTGAGCTAGGTATGGTGGCACACAATGAGGCATGAAGATCACCATGAGTTCAAGGCCAGCCTGGAATATATAGCAAAACTTTGCCTCAAAAAAAAACAGGGCCCAGAGAGTTAGCTCAGTGGTTCCAGCATCTGCCTCACAAGCACAAAGTCCTGAGTTCCATCCCTGGTACCATATACCACAATGCCAGGCATGGTGCCTCACACCAGTAATCCCAGCACTCAGGAGGCAGAGGCAAGAGGATTCCCAAGTTTGAGGCTAGCCTGGGTACAGAGTGAGCTCAGGGCCAGCCTGAACTACAAAGCAAGACCCTGTCTCAAACAACAACAAAAGAATGGGGATTTATCTCAGTGACACTCCACCTGCCTTGCAAGTACAAAGTCCTGAGTTCAATCCCCAGTACTAAGGGGTACAAAAAAAAAAAAAGAAGAATCAAACCCTGGGTCCTCAAAAGAATACATGACCTTTCCATCCCTCAGCAGCAATGAGCGACTTGTTTCAGGATCCTACAAACAGCAAAATCTACAGATACCTAAGTCTCTTTATATTAAACTGTACAATATTCGCATAAACTTGTGCATTTTTTTCTTAACTTTTTTTTTTTTTTTTTTTGAGACAGGGTCTCGCTTTGTAGTTCAGGCTGGCCCTGAGCTCACTATGTAGCCCAAGCAAGCCTGGAACTCAGCAATCCTCCTGTCTCTGCCTCCCGAGTGCTGGGATTACAGGCGTGAGCCATTGCCACGCTCGGCACTGTGGTATGTGGTATTGATGGCTGGTGGGCGTGTCACCACGCCCAGCATTGTATGTGGTTACCCGATTGAACTCAGACCTTGAGATTGCGAGGCAGGCACCAGAACCACTGAGCCAAATCTCCGGCCCCTTTCTTATACCTTTAAATCATCTCTAGATTACTTACAATAACACAACATAAATGTTATATAAATAGTTGTTAAACTACATTGTTTAGGAAATAATGATAAGGAAGTAAGTCTGACCACATCCAGTACAAATCCAATTATTACTCGAAAATATTTTTGATCCACAATTGGCTGACTCAACAGATATGGAGCCCACAGATAAGGAGGAACCTAACTTTAACAGAAAACTTCACCATAGCAAGCAAGGCTCCCAAAGGATATATACATCTCTGTAACTAGAAGTGAACTCTTTCCAGAAGAATTACAGCTCTGGATGGTTCAAACAAACTCAAACCTTAAATATAGTTTAAAGTTACAACACACAGAAACAAAGACAAATGTGTACCTTCATTCTAGAGCTCAAAGAGTCCTACAAATCATTCGGATCCATATCTTATATATCATAAAGTAAAATTAACTCAAAAACAAATCACAGACCTAATATAAAATCTAAAACTTGGCAAAGGGGTATAGAGAGAAAAAATCCTTTACTGGCTAGGATTATATAATCCTTAAATTTGATACATTAAAAATCTATAGACTATCCATGAGAGACATCATTTTATTTATTTGTCAATGTAGGAGACTGAATGCAGGGCTTTCATGAGGCAGGAAGACTTCTAGTTCAAGCCAGCAGGGAGAACTTTTTAAAACTGCCTAGCCAAGGGCCGGAGGGTTAGCTCAGTGGTTCCGGCGCCTGCCTTGCAAGCGCAAGGACCTGAGTTCGATCCCGGTTACCACATATAATGCTGGGCGTGGTGGCTCACGCCTGTAATCCCAGCACTCGGGAGGCAGAGACAGGAGGATTGCTGAGTTCGCGGCGGCTTGCCTGGGCACCATAGTGAGCTCAGGGCCAGCCTGAA
>PVIC010034249.1:0-19686 GCA_004025085.1 Thryonomys swinderianus
GGTGGGATAGGAGCTCCAAGGGCTTGGGAAGTCTTGGCCCTTTGGCATTGCTAGTTGCAGACCACATGGTCTCTCTTTTGGCTGGCTCTGCTCGCTGCCTGTGGCTTTACTCAGTAGATGACACATATTTTTTGACATCTCTAACTTCTTGTGGTTTCTATTGTACCTTTGGCTTCACTCTCATAGATTCCCATCTTGCCTTTCAGGGGCACACCTGCCTATTCTCCGAGGCCTTCTTTTGAGATGTGAGTAGAGATCTCTATAAGCTCACAGTTTTCTGTCCTGAAGAACCAGAACTTGGATGTTGCTGAGTTCTATCACAAGCTCAATCACCAGGTAGGTCCCCTGAGATCTTGGCCGCAGTGGCCTTTGAGAGCCTGTGTGAATGAGGGTGGTGAAATGAATTCTGAGGAGCCGATTACACAGGTGGCCCTTCTCAAGCAGAACGCCCTGCAGTTTTCTTCTTAAAGTGATGTCCTTCAAGGGAGTTTGTCTTTAGCCTTCCATACTCATGAGCCTCCAAAATATGGAGTCTGGCTCATTTCAGAGACACTTTCAAGCTATACTTCCTATTTTTTTTGATTCAAGGCTTCTTTTTAAAAATTATTATTTGTTGTTTATTGGTACATTTCAGGGATACATTATGATCACATACATTGTTGGGAATTTATGCCTGTACATAATATATCTTGAATCTTGTTTTTCTCCCGTTCTCATTCCCTCCATTCCATGCATTCAGCCCTCTCTATTTATAATAAGCTTTGTTTCCATTTTTCTTGTGTTCTTCTTTTTCTTATTTTCTTTTCCCAGAGCCCCCAGTTTCCCTTCTTTTTTGAACATTTTTTTCCTATTTTACAGTATGTATTATACATTTTGGTCCACATTTACACTTTGAGTTTCTCACACCAGAGAAATAACTCAGTATTTACACATAAGTCCTATTTATTTTTCTTAAGAGTATGGTCACAAGGTGCATCCATTTAGCTATAGATGACTATATATTTCCTTATAGCTAAGTAGTACTCTAGTTTATATTGAAAATTTTCTTTATCCAATTGCCAGTTGATGGGCATTTGGGCTGTTTCTAAGATTTAGCTATTACAAACTATCTTACTATAAATATGAGTATATATATATATCTGTGATCTGACAATTTTAATTCTTTTGAGAACATATGCAGCAGGGGAATGGCTGCATTAAATGGTACCTCTAATCCTAGTTTTTTTGAGAATTCTCCATACTGATTTGCATAGTGGTTATACCAGTCTATACTCCCACTGACAGTGGAAATGAGTTCCTTTTTCCCTACAGCCCCACCAGCATTTGTTATGGGTTGATTTCTTGATAGCAACAATTCTTTCTGGAGTGAGATGGAATTTCAGTGTTGTTTTTATTTGCATAGCACAAATGACCAGCAATGTTGAATATTTTTCATGTTTATTTACTGTTTTTACTTCTTCATCCAAGAGGATATAAGAAAATAGACTAAACTTCCAGTAACACATAAATGAAGATAGACAATAAAAAAATATTTTGTATGTTTAGATGCAATTGGAAATGGAATAGGGCAAGATATTTTCAGCACATGAGGTGCAAAAGGTAAGTGCCTAGAATGTACAGGAAGTTAACACATGGAGGAGCAGGAAAACAAACCCAAGTGTGAAAGGGGTGAAGTAGATGAACTGATAATTTACTCAAAGGGTCTCAGAGAATGCAGATGCAAATGAATTATTGGATTCATAAGGACTTTAAAAGACACTGTACTGTGTTAGCAAGGACAAGAGTCAGCGGCACATCTAATTTTTGTGATTGTATGAAGTGACAGTATTTTTGAAGGATAATTTCTTACAAAATAGGTTTTTGGTGCCTTCTGAGCACCAAGACTGTCTAATAGGCTGGAAATATAACAGTAAAAAAAATCAGATTCTTCTCAAAACATTTTCATTTTAGATGAAGATAGACAATAAGAAAATATTTTGTATGCCAATAAAAGCTGGGAATAAAATAGAACAGGGTAAGAATTGAGATTGACACAGGTACATGGGGTGGGCATTATGTAGGACAGTTGGGGACAGTCTTAAAGAACATAACATTTGGCCATCAATTTTAAATAATTTTCTGTTAAATAAAAAAGCAAACAAAATAAAATGCTACAAAGGCCCCATAATATTTGGAAAAAATGACAAGAAGAGTGAAATTTGTTAATGATAAAACATCTGAAAACTTTTGAAAACGAAGAATTTGGAAGCTACAATCCTAAAGAAAGGTACCGTGAATTTTAAATGAGCAGACAAGCCAGGTAAATAATGACTGTACTGTAGAGAGTAGAGCCGCTGGGAGTCAAGTCTTGGTAGCATTCAAGCGTCTCCCCCCTCTCTGGTGAAGCAGTGGGTCTGTGTGTCAGTCGCTTTCCCTGTGCAGAGGAGACGAGGCCGGCTTGTCTGAGTACGGGGCAGTTGTAACACATGATCTGACTCACGTGCGGGGCTCAGAATGCTGACACACAGCTGCGCACTTGCAAAACGGTAGCTATCAGACGGGGTCAGGGGCTCCTGTGGCTGCAGGTGAGGCTGAGCATCCCCTCCGGGCGGGGCATTTCATTTTATGTCGATACTTCAGCATTAGCGTCTTATCTTGGTACTTCTCAAATAGCTGCGAAGGTTGAAACATAAAATTTCAGTCATTAATCAGGGTGCAATGACTGGCTGATAGGTGGCACAGAAGTCAGGGAACAATTGCCGCTCACAGTGGCGCTCACATCCCGACTCCACTTAATAGCTGTCACTTTGGTTAGTTGAAAAATAAACAGGTCCCCAGACTCCTGCTGGGGTGCTATTTGCACTCATATATGGGAAGAAGAAAAACAGCAGGCTGCGCTGACATTTGCCTTAATAAGCTGTACTACTGGTTTTCAGAAAGTCAAGGGGTGTAGTTGTTTTTCTAGATTTCTAGGAAGTGTAAGTTTGCACATTCCAAGTGAGTAATTAATTTTAAAATAAGTTAGGCTTTGTAAAGGTTCTACAAACTTCTTATTTCTGGTTGTTGTATTCTTCACATTATCCTTGACACATTTATCTGAGGACAAATAATAGAAGTCTCTGCCTGAGCTTGTGTGGGCAAGAGGAACATAGAATTTCCCAGGGTCCCACTGAAGACCTCTTTTCTTACTGCCTTTTATTCTTTCAGTTTTTATTTTTACAGTACACGTTCATAGTACGCAGTGATTAGACTCCTCATGGGAAGTTGGTACATGCACATAACACATCTCAATTCCTTTTTCATCGCCTTTCTCTCTCCTCACTCCTTTTCCCTCCAATTCTTGTCCTCTTCTCTGTAAAAGATTTACCTCCATGCAGAGTCTTTGCTTCCTCCAGGAATATTGTTTCCAAGTAAGCCAAAGTGTAGTATGAGCTATCTTAGGGCATGTGGCCCTGCTAGGGTCACCTTACATGCAGAGCGTTGGGTCAAAGCCAAGGATATTTCCAAGAGAGCTTGTCAATCATGCCCAGCCCTGGCCTAGCAAAGTCCCTTATGGTAAACAGTCATGCACCACTTGTGAAGCTTAACTCAGGAGGATTTCTATGTTTGATCTTTCTCTGCCCTTATTTTTCTTTCTATTCTCTTTTTTCTCTTCTTTTCATCCATTTCTTATTTTTCATCATCCATCTCGTTTGGTGCATTCCTTGTATTATTTCTGTTCTTCTTTCCTGCATAACACACTCGCCAGAACTGTGTTCACAATATTGTGTTTATTTTAAGATCATTATGGAATGTATCTACTGGGATTGCCTCAGGTGAAATGTGTTGTCATATACCAAGCTAGAGCACCCTGACCTAGAGTGCCACTCCCTGTGGCATCTTATTAACCATTCTTCAAAAAATGCTTGGCAGCATCTTTGAAAAATAACATCTTCAAGGAATGAGTTGTAATTTATTGTAGGGAATTAACTGTAGTTAACACTTAAATACTCTTCTCATTAAAGGACTAAACAACATTTACCTCTGTCCTTGAGTATTTAAAAAGTTAAGTGAACACAGTGGTTCTACATTAGAGAGTCTACTCTTAGTAGATAATCACTGTTTTAGTTACTTTCTTGTTGGTGAGACATAAAACCTGACACTCACACGACAGAGGAGAAGAGATTCACTTTGGCCCACAGTTTGTAGATGTTTCATTCCATACTTGTGTGGCTCTGAGGCAGGGCAGCATGGCAGAGGAGAAAGAGCCCCTGGCATGGTGGTGGGAGATCAAGGGAAGAAGGAGGGAGGAAGACCGTCCCAAACCATGACCCAAGAGACCCACCTTCTAGGACCAGTCTTCATCTGTCAACATCACATTTAGCTATAAAATCATCAGTAGACTAATTCACTGACAAATATCAAATGTCCATGATTAAATCACCACCCAAAAGCCCCACTCATGATTGTATAGTGTGTGGGGGGGTTTAGGGAGACATCTGAATGTAAACTATAATAGGCCTCCAGAGTTAGAGTGCTTCTGAAAATTCAAGATGGTCTCTTTGGAGATAGTTTTGGCTAATGATAGAAAGACAGACAGTTATATATTTTGTTTTTAACATTTCAATTTGTACGTTGGTCACCATGGTCAGGTTACTGAAGAGGGAGCAAAAAGAAGTGACCTTATGCAACATTTATTCTCCTCATCAGAATAATTTTATTGTTTGTCAACTCAAAATGTTAGAGAGGATTTAGGGAAACAATCTTGCTTACTAATTAGATGAAATTGGGTGACTTTTTGCTACAGCCATAACTGATCTTTGAGGTATTCCTAATTCATCTAAATCTCAGATATCCAACTGTGTGTAGACTGTTGATAATATTCAATAAAGAAGGGATAGGGAGATTTGGAACTCTTAAAAGTATTTGTCTTGCCACAAGCTAATGATAACTCTCAAGGGAAATGGAAAAACAATAGCAACTTCAAAGGGCAAGATGGGGTTCTTTGGTAGGAAAGTATTAATTAGCTGAGCCACTAAGATTAGGGTCATTAAGTGCTCAGCCACATGAGGAAGAAATAAATGACCGATATTTGTTATTAGGACTAATACTCTGTGCTGGTGTCTAGCCTGACTTACAGGCTCCTGTGCTGTCCTGAAGCTCCATCAGAGTCAAGTCAGTCTGGTGTGCTATCTTGACAGGGATCCCAGATGGTCTCTCTCTGGGGAGCAGAGGTCAAAAAGAAGCAAATATAGTCTCCATGTGGTGCCACTGCCTCCATGACATCAATAATCCGAGCTACAATGTCTCTGCTATTCTTTATCTGCTTCCATACGGCAGCTAAATTGGTTATGTTATCTTTCATTTAATGAAATTGATTACCCGACGAACTGTGTGGAAAATGAGGATGTATGGCTTGAAGTCTGTTTCTTTGCCTTTTATAATGTCACCAGTATTTATTTTCCCATAAGGAAGCTGGCGTTCTGAGGGAAGGAGATCCGTAGTGATTCCAGTGCCTGGGGTTCCTGCTTAAGCAGCATGAAATCCAATTCAATGTTAATGTAAAATAAAAATTAAACTCTGTCAATCAGAAATTTCCAACACACTTCAAACTTTACAATTCACCCATCAGAACTTCCAAGGAACTCTAATTGGTGACTTTCCTCTTTAACCAATCAAATTCTTCCTTTGTCTCGCTCAAACGCTTGGTAAAAGTTTCTTCCTTCTGGCGCTTCAGCGGAGAGCGGAACTGCTTGCCATCTGGTGCTGCCGCATTCACCAACAGCTAAGCGCTCCGATAAAGGTGTTAAAATTTTAATGCACCTAAGTTATCTTTTAACAAGTTATTCTTTATTAGCACTGAAATGGAAAGGAAGTAAAGAAGGTAAAAGGAACTTGTGCTTTATCACAAGATAAAGAGATTAGAAGTTACAAGGATGCTGCTCAGATCAAAGGCTAACTCTTCTGAGAGAACAGGTGATCTCATTCAAGGCAATTCACAGAGCAAGACAGACCAACACTTTGAGTTTGACTTTTTTAAAAAACGGAATTCTTTATTGGTATATCTTATATACACATCATGATCACACTCAAACTGGGAGTTTGTACCAGTATATGACATGAGTTAATTCTCATTTTCAGAACTCAAGCTAGTGAGTCAGTTCTAAGGCAGCTGAAGGTTCGAAGGTTCTAAGAGCCAGACAGTGCCTGACTTTCTAGTTATGGAGCTGAAAGCTATTGTAGAAGACCAAAAAGTTGAAAGAAGACACACACTGGTAAATATTTTTTGAAAACTTAAACCTAATGGGATGGTTTTGGAAAATGTGAAGTGAAGGGTTTCGATCTGAGCAAACCTGAGATGTTAGCTGTAGAAAAGTTGGTGGCCTGAGAACTGGGATATTGGTTCAGACATGATTTAGTCACAAACTGTGATAGCATTGAGTATTGGACCAACAAATAAACCTAATGTGTAATGCAATTGTGGAGCAAATATGAAGAGACTTTCTGGAGCATTCTATTGAGAAAGACTTCAAGGGCTCACCCAGGGACTGCTTGAAATAATTGTGACCTCTGGGTTTGGAAAAGATAACAAAGTGATAGAATGCATACCTCTTTCTTGTCCTCTTTGTTTCTTTTTCATTTCCTATGAAATTAGGGGCTTAGACTAGGTTAAATCTCCTTAAAGTTCCACAGCAATAATGATAAATGGAGCAGATTCCAGAAAGAACAAAGGAAGAGGTCAAGAAAGGAAATGTACAGAAGACAGACTATGATCCCTTATGATACTAGAGTTAGAGGTAGAAAGATTATCTTAAGGGAAAGGTAATGGGAGGTAATTTTCCTGTAGTTTCTGTCCAACTGTGGGTGAAGGGGGACCTGAATCCAGGTCTAATGTTCAATACTCCATAGTCTTTCAGTGGGAGGCAGGGGAAGCCAATGACCAACATTTCCCCGGAGAATTTGCAGGAGGCGATCCTTGAAATACGGCAGGCATGGCAGCCTCTGTTCCCACTTCCCTTTCTGGAGCATGGGAAAGACCCTGCTGAAGGAAACCCGGAAAGACCTCTGAAATGGCCAGTACCCTGTGGTGCTGGGGAACAGCTAAGTGACTGACAGAAATGGAGAGAGTTTTTGTCTCCTGAATGTTAGATTGATACACCATGTTTACAGCTTCTTCAAAACACAACTAATAGTAGCACATGGATCTTCTTGAAAAAGAGTAGCCTGTCCATCTGTCATGTGTGACTACTTGGAACTGCTTTATCCAACTATCTTCTGAAGTTTGAGACTGTGATTCTATTGTTTTTTTTTTTTTTTTGGTGGTACCAGGAATTGAACTCAGGCCCTTGTGCTTCCAAGATGGGTGCTGTACCACTTGAACTAAATCCCCGGCCCTTGTGGTTTTATTCTAAGACAATGCAGGGCCACAGTTCCTATGAGGAAAGAGACTTAGTTCAAGCTACTTATTTTTAAATGAAATAAGATTAGCCACTCAGTAGCAGATATCAAATGTTTGCATCATCACAGAATGTCTTGCTGGATTCTGCTGTTCTAGAATGTGTACCTAGATGCCACCATGGACAAATGTCCCTTCAGTGACTGTCACTGGCTGGGGAAACATAAAAGATCTCTTAGAATTTATCTTTCCTCAAAGCACCTCAAAGACCAGTCCTTCTGGACTTATTACAGTTCTTAAATGAGGAAAAGCAAAATTTCCTTCCAGTCTCTAGCAATGCTTTTCTATTTAAATGTGCTGTTTAAAGTCTGGTCTGTGGACAAATGATGGTTGGTGAACTTCTTGTATGGAAATTGAGGGTAGATAGTCAGAAATTGATTGAAATTAATAGCGACATGACATTTAAGCATGCAATCACGGGATTTGTTTTGTTGAAGATGTTCTAGCCCAATTCAGTGGTTAAAAATTCATGTGTTACAATCCACACACAATGAACCAGTAGAGATTATCCAGTAGAACCAAACTATGTAAGGTAGTATTTTAAATTAGCTGGCAAACTGAAATCCAAAATTGAATAAAATCTGCAATTCATTGCTTTTATTAAGGTAATTTAAATTTAATTATAATTACACAAGATAAACTATTGTGACCTGCTATTAAGAAAGATAGGGTAAGAGTCCTTTTACTGAATATGGACAGTCTATAGCCATACCATTCTGCATATGTCTGAGGTCATCTGAACATGGACAAAGGATGAATAAAATAGAAGTTAAACTTTGCAAAAGTCTCTTCACTTGCAGCATTTTGGATAAAAATTGAGAATGGATATTTTGAACATGCTAAAATACCTGTAGTCTTTATTCTGTTTCTGTCAACATACCCCCATAATACTTTTTTTTCATTATTACCAGTTTTACTAGAGGAAAACACAGAAACTCTTTAGATATCCATTATCATCTGTGAGTAGTTTTGTTGCCAATTAAACTTAATTTAGATATGTTAATAGCGGTAAAGTTCCTTTGTGACACTAAAACTTTCACTCCTGTGTTGATACGTATGCTATCTGTGCAGTGTCCATGGAACTATTCCTATGGGGGCTGCTGTTTCATTCATAACTTCTGTCTTGCTTACAGAATGAGGAAACGCAGCAAGTATAACAGGAATTCATTATGTTAATCTTTGGTATGGACATTTTCAGTCAATAACCTTTTGTGAGTCTTATTTTTCTTGGGTTGGTTTTCATAGTACATACTAAAATTTATGTCTTTTGAATTTAGTAGATTCAAAACACACTGTTTGGGCTTGTATTTTATATGTCTTTGTTTTATTTCATTTCAAAAGGTAATTCATTTATATCATATTCTATGGTGTTAAATATAATTTGTTCTCTCTGAAACTCATGTTGAAATTAACCCCTATTGTAGGTATTATGAAGGTGGAAACTTAATCAGACCGTGGTGTTTAATGCTGGGTCCTTTGGGAAATACTTAGGACTGGATAAAATAGAGTGGATCTCTCCTGATTCAACATTAATGGCTTTGTAAAAACAAGACAGCCCAGAACTCTCTTCGTGTCTCCCTGCCTCTCAATGTCTCTCCCTGTCTCTTGCCATATGATGTCCTCACCATTCTGCTTGTAAGAATGACATCCCCAGATGAGGGTTTGCAACTCTGGACTGCAACCATTAGCCAAACTGGGCCCCTTTTCTTTATAATCTACCTGGTCTTTGACATGGTGCGATTAATAGAAAATGAACTCAGGTATTATATTTTACAGAAAAGGAAAAGAAAGGACAGAAGAAATGGTTTGCAAAAGATTGAGCATGCAGCTCATGCAGTCCTGGACTCTTGGGCATTCTCTTCCAGGGCACGGACTGTGAGAGACCTCATGAGGGAGGCTGCTTTGTGTGCCCAGGACTTAGTGTGTGTACTGCTTGATAAGGAGGAGACCCACTGAACTTGAAACATTGTACTTAGGACAATTCATAATCAAACATAACTTCAGGTTTAGAGAGCATCCTGGCAGGGAGAGCACAGTAGTAATAAGATGTAGGGCCTTTCAGAGTGATGAGGCGATCAGAGTGCTGCCTTTACCAACAGCACTAGTGACTAGCAAGCTCCCTCTTGTTTTTCTGTCCTTACTGCCAAGTTCAAGAGTTCAAGGCACCAACCTTAGAAACAGAGGTCACGTCCTCCTTGACAAACTGAATCTGCCAAAGTCTTGACTTGGCACTTCCCAGCCACCGTAACTGGGAAATAAATTTTTCCTGGTTTGTGGTATTTTGTTAGAGTGGCACAAATAGACCAGGGCAGTAGGTATGATGAGAGTGGGCTAAATGGATTAATTAAAAGATAGAAAACTTCTGACCTAGTGGAAAGTATCATTACGTTGTACATTATTTATAGGAAGCCTACTACACTGTCAGAAGTGGCCGAGACAAATTGAAAAGTTCTTGTAGGTACCTGGAAAGTCAGGTAGGATGGGCCCCGTGAAGTTGATGACTGTCTTGTTTCATGGAGGTGGTTGTTCAGCTACGGTTTTAGAAGAAAATCCAAATTTGGATTTATGCTAAAGCAAATGAATGAACATGTGGGCCCAAAAGGTCTTACTATCTTCTTGTGACTCTCCCTGGGAACAATACCCGTCTGAAGGACGGGAACGGAAACAGGGAGAGTCAGGCTCTTAGGCTGTATCTTGCCGAGAAAGCAAACTTCCAACCAGCTGGAAGGAGCCCCGAGGGGGTAGTGCCTGGCCTGTAGCACTCTGGGAGCACTGTTCTCTTTGTGACCCAGGAAGCGGCCTCTCCTCGCAGGCCCACTAGCGGACAGCCCTTGGGGGCATCAGCCTAGTTCCTTCCTCTAGGGGCAGGAAAAGGCAGCTGAGGCTCAGAGAGCCTGGTCGCTCTGTCATGGAGCCCTCCTTATGCAACAGTAATGCAGTGTTCAGGCCACCTGTCTCTGGACAGCCCATTTCCTTCAGCTTCCTCGTGTCCCTAAAACATTACAGTACAGGTAGAAATAGGAATTGAAAAATCTGGCTTTACATTTTAGCCACTGTATATTAAGCTAGCATATAACAAGCTGAAAGATCTGACTAGGCCTGTTTCTGCTGGAAACTGAATGTGCTTTTATTCTGTCAGTCTTCCTTGTCCCTGGTTCTGTGATGAAAGTATAATGGATATTCTATCTGTGGTATTAAGTTAGTGTCACTTACCAAAGTAGATAACATCCACAGGCTCGAATCATAAGAGAAATATAATTTAAAACTGTAGTGTAGTCTGATCTATAAATAAGAGTTAAAGATAGAAAGCTGAGCTAAAAGCAGACATGAAAAATACCCAATTAGAATCACATAAGGAAATAAGATTATTTTGTTTTTCTTTTCTTTTTTTTGGGGGGGGGGGTGGTACTAGGGATTGAACTCTGGCCCTTGTGCTTCCAAGGTAGGTGAGGTATCACTTGAGCTAAATCCCCAGCAAGATTATTTTGTCTTTCTTTTTGCATGAAGATGTGAGTAGAAGTTCATGCTGTTGACAAGCTGATAACATAAAATGACCCAGATATATATATTAACTTTTACTTTTGCTTCTCAAATTCATAGCACATAGATTATAGGCTAGAATACCAGTGGTTTAGAGTGATGGCAGTTGTTTGTTGAGACAGCGTCTCACTATGTGGTCTAGGCTGGCCTTGGACTCACTATGTAGTCCAGGCTTGCTTAGAATTCATGGCGGTCCTCCTGCCTCAGTCTCGAGTGCTGCTATTATAGGTGTGTGACACCAGGCCAGGGCAAGTAATGACAGTTCTTAATTTTAAACATAGGAAGAGAGAAATTGAAATCCGTGTTTCATGTTCACTGAAACAACATTGTTTTTCCAAGTTCGGCAACTAGTGGTGTGCAAGATGATGTAAGCTTTGGATTCTCTTTTTTTTTTTTAATGAGATGATCAATTTGTCTGTCCCATGTGCTGGAGGGAGTTTATCCAACTGGTGGTTTATTGCCCACTGCTTTCTCAGCACACAGTCAAAGTAGAAGGTCCCCAGAGCAAAGTCGAGGCCATGTAGGAAGATGCTGTAGTGGCCTGGGAACCAAAGCTGATGGAAAAGTGGCCTCAGAGAGCTGAAGGCACTTTATGACACTTTGTCACGTTATCTCTATCTGTCGTAAGAGACTAAGAACAGACAGTAAGTCAATTCTTGCAATTTTTCATCATTTATATGTAATGTAAGATAAACATTTGGGCTTATCTTGTTTATGTCTATACATTAATACACAGCAACACAGAAGAAACAAATGTTAGCATGTTTCATTCTCATGCCAGAAATAGGAATGATTCTGGATTGTCCACCTTGCAGGTACAGTGAGGATGGGCATGGAGAATTCCAAATACTGAATGATATTGGTGATTATTTGGAACTTAGTAATTGCTTCTGGAACTTCTGGCTGCTTTCCAGTCCTTTCCCATTTCTTTTTGTAGTCACAGCCGTCTTCTGGCCGGGAGGAGGACTCACTTTACTTACTATTCGTGGCTTTTGTTCTTCCCAAATCGTAGTATTGTTTGCAAAACTGCCTACTACCATTAGGTGTCGCTGTCTAACACGTAATGCACTCAGCGAAAATAATTTAGTACAAAACAATTCCTCCAGTTCATACTATAAGACGTTAAATCTATGGATTTTGAAAATTTTTTTCTGTAACTAAGATGAAATAATTGGGTACTCTTCTCTCAGAATTTTTGAGGCAAATAATATTTGAAAATTTATTGTATTTGTTGAAACATTGTAATAGAAAATCTCAAACCTTGTAGCCTGCCATTCAAAGTTTTCCCTGACTTATCTCAAACTTATATGTTCTGCATCACATTTTTTGCTATGTCTTTTTGTAACCCACACCTCAGTTAAATTGTGCTACTTATTATTCATTGAATATTCATGCTTTTGTGCTATTATTAGGAATATTTTTTTCTTCCTTACCTTAATTTCACCAATCTACTTAATCCTACGGGCACATTTAGATATTAAGTCTTCTGTGACAGTTTCCTTCATCTTGTTACATAAAGGCATCTGTCTCCGTTTCTGGAACTCTCCATTTTATTGTGGCACTCCTGCAGCATTTAGCAAACATTAGCTCAAATAATATTTTTGCCATGTTAGCATATAATTAAGGACTGGAAATAATAACCAAGAAGCCTATAAATAGTGCTTAGCACAAAGACAGGTAAATATTAGTGGTTACCAAAGTCAGTGATTTCATAATGTAAAAATAGACAAAGAAAGGTGTGATTCCAGTTGAGCTTTGAAGCACTGTTAATTTCCTGTGTACTAGAAAGTGGCCACATAGTAGTGAGTAAACATTCAAGATAGGTGTATCGATGTTTGGAGAAATGCAAACTACACAGTGCTGTAGGGAGCCAATCAGCACAATGGATTTATTGGCCTTGATAATTGATGACATGAGAAAGCAAGCAGCTCCTCAGTGCCTCAGCCTCTCTATTTAAGCCTTCTTGCTTCTCAGCTCTGCTCTTGTGCAGAAGTCAGACTACATTTAGGAATACAACCTACTTTCTATCTGTATGCCATTTGGGAAACCCTCCCTTTATCCACCATATTGGTGATGCAAATGATGAAAGATGGAGAATAGTTTGTGTTCATCAAGGGAGGGACTGAGGAGAAAGGAGCTTGAACTCCTTCTTAACTCAAACAAAAATAAATGAGACCCAATTTATTTTTTCCTTGGTTCCTGTGACCATCCTAGTAACCTTTATGAGTGAACTCATGTTTTATACAGAAGGTGCTGTTTCAGTCACGACAGTGAGTATAGTTCAACCTGAAAGTTGGTGTGTCATTACAGCAAGCAGAAATGCTACAAACCTTGACAGCCTTGAAACACTCCTTGACCATCTCCTCATAGTCACTGAAGATTGTCTTCTAACTTCTGGTGCAATATTTCAGTGAACTAGCTATAATTTTAATTTCAAAAGTTACAAAAAACATTTATAGCAGTTTCATTTATAGAAAGTAGAACAGCTTGGACTGGGGATATAGTTCAGTGATAAAGTGCTTACCGGGTATACATGAATCCCAGTTAGGCAAAAAATTGGTGCAGGCTTATATCTGCCTCCTCAAAATTATGTAGGAAATTTAATTATTATACCGATTTTGACATATCCTATTCTTTTTATACTTCTCTATCTTAAGGAAGTTAATCCCTCAATCCAGTACAACCCATGAAAACCTAAAACACGATAGAGAGGTAGAGAGAGTATTAACATGGGATGATGGCCAGCTAAAGACATCTAATTCGTTCTTTAACCTCGTTGACATACTCATGAAAGTAAGTGCATAGAACCGTGGAAAACCTGAGAGAGAGACAGAGAGAGACAGGGAAAGAGACAGGGAGGGAGAGATCAGATTGCTAGATATCTCAGGAATTAATACAGTTCATAGTGGAGGGTGCAGTGTTGAGAGGAGGTCCCACAGTGTCTCTCCTACACACACCTAGAGGGACTGTGCTCATCCATATTTAGTCAAAGCCCTGAGAAGAGAATTTTGCCAGAGCTGGGGGACGCCGGGAAGAAACAAAGGAAGAGTACTGCTGCTGTTTGGCAATCATGAAATCTGGTCAAAAATTCTTCTTGTTTGAAGATAGGCACACAAGGGAGAATAAACACCAACAAAATTTTTGGAAAAGTCTCCTATAATGTAAAAGAAGGGACCTAGTGCTACAAAGTCCATGAGAAAAAGCAGCATGGTAAGGAAAGAACATTTAGGATGCACCTGGTTGAGGTTTTTAAAAACTGGAAAAGAATATTCATCAAAGAAGATTTCAAAGGGAAGTGGATCACGAACAAACAAGAACTGCCAGTGTTCGGAGAAGCCATCGAAATGAAAACTTCATCTCAGAATTAAAATCCATATCAGAAATACTTAGTGCATAGCGTTTTACATAATGAATGGTGGAAGAAAGAAAATTATATGAAGGAAAATGAAAGATTTGGGGCACTAAAGTATGAAGCGATGAATAATTGACACCCTTGAGAAAGAGACTAAATGAATAGAGTAGATGCTGTAATTCAGTGTATAATTAAAGACATATAAAGAGAAGCTGTAGATCTGAAAAGAGAATATTCAAGACTGCAGATTGAGAGAAATGTTCCAGGCAAAATAAAAAAAACAAGAGGCTTTAGGCATATTCTAGTGAAAACCTGAAATTCTAGCATGAAAATAATTTAAAGTTTTGGGGAAGAAAAATAACAACTTAGGCATAAAGACATAAAAATTAGATTAGCCCTGCAGGAGCACAGTGAAAACACTGATGTCATGGGTGTGTGGAGTGGGGCTCAAGGGACTGTTAAAAACTGACACCCAAAAGACAGTTAAAAGGTAAGAATAAAAGTGAAGACAGAATGAAAAACAAATCCATGTTATATTAAGTGTATTTTCTTAGGCTGTTCTGTCAAAGATTGGAAAGTGAACCTATTGATACTACTTTTGAATACTATAGCTAGAAAAAAATTTAAAATCAAATATGATTTTGAAAAATGTGATTATCTCCATTATAAACTAGATATATATCCAAGTCATTGAGTAAAAGGAATAGCTATAACTGAATTCGTTAGAAATGTGTATCTATAAGATTAAGAGTCAATTCAGCAAAATGCTAGGAAAGGTTACTACTGGTTACTGCTATGTTTTTAAGAGTAAGGTTGATTTTTATATTCTTCCATATGTTTTTGTATTTCATAAACAGGAAAAAGATATTAAAGATGCAAAGCAGTCAAAACAAAAACAAGCAGTGTTCTCTGTTCATAGTAAGAAAAAGGCAGAATTAGGCTAATGTTGAAATGTTCAGCTACATTTGTTCGCTTACTGCATCTGTGAATAATTATGGGTACCAAATAGGAACAAAAGCAGGACCATCTCTAAACCCACATCGGGTTCTAATATCGACAATGCACAAATTAGTCTCTTGTTTATGAAGGTGTAAAAAAATCTTCTTAGTATGAGTAAAGTTGGCTTATATAATGCTAACAGATATATCATTCTCTGCCTTTGCAAAGCCAGGACTATTATCTTAAGTATAGCATCATTAGTAAAAGATGAAAGATTTATACAATCTGGAGAGACCAGAGTGTAGTAGCGCATTGTTAGTGATCAGTCTACTAACTTCTACATTGGGTTGTAAAGCTGCTTTGTAAGACATGATGGCCAGAAATTTGGTGACAAATTTCAATTTAATCTCTCTGTGAGCTGAGCTATACATGCCCCAAATGTTTTAAATCTAGAGCTATTAGACCTAAGTGGTTAAGTAAAACATAAAAAATACACTGACCATCAAAATTATTATCCCACAGTTAAGAGCCATTTTGTTGCCCGTTTCTTGAGCCAACCCAGGACTAGCTGTCTGCATTTCACCACAAAATAGAAAAGAGAAAAGGACACTCAACCCATGTGAGCTTGTGCTAAAGTCATAAAAGAGAAGTGCTGGCTGCAAGGCCTAGAAAAGTGCTGGTGGGGGGCACCCACATGTGGGCCTCCCCAGGATGGGGATAGCATCTCCAGGCTCATTTTTCCTGTAGTAATTATAATATGAGAACAAAGAGGCAAAAGCAATTCCAAGAATTTTAAGAGAACAAATATAAGTAATCTCTCCATTTTAACCACACTGGAATTTTAATATTTTCTTCTCCATCAACAACTCTGTTTTGGCTCAGTCACATTTTAGATTTAATCCATTCTCTAAACATTTTAGACTCTAAAGTATAGAAATTTAGTAAAACTAAGGGACCAAGATGACCAAGTTAATTGAATGATAAACTTTGGTGGAAGGTAACTTGGTTCTAATACCAGACTGAGATTTGGCAACATAAGGAGCATAGACAAGACCAGCTTCCTTTGTCATGTGGATGAAGACTTAGTGCAGCCTCCTTAAGAACAACTTCCCACCTCGGACCCCACCTCTCTATCTTAGTGCTGTACACACACAACATCCTAACAGAAGCAGCAGGTACAGTGATCATCAGGTAACACGGATGAAAAGAGAAGAATCTGAAGTTACACCTGGGGGAGAATTCTAACAGATGGCGATTTCTTTTACCTTCATTCTCAGATCTAATCAATTTGCGTTTTGTAGCCCCTATTGTTGGTAGAGTTGTTGGGCAGATGGACCTGCGCATGTCTTGGACTGTGTGGGACTCCTGGTGAGCAGAGTTTCTTCTTTGTGGACTGGGAAGGAGTCTGGGGAGCAACACTCCAGATCCTGGGCTAATTTATGTTCAGGAGGAAGAGGTTCTCGGGAAGAGCTTGGTCTGTAGAGGTCTATGTCCGCCATACCTTGGCCAGAGGGAAGAAAGAGGGATGAACATTAGCTTCATAAATCACATTTTCAGCCCCCAACAGGCCACACAAGAGCTGAATATGAGCACACTCAGTCCTGTTCAGGAAGCTGGGGTCTGTCATAGCAGCTTCACGCGTCATTGTGAGCATGACCAAAAACAACAACAGCAGCAGCAACAACAGCAACAAAATGATGACTTATCTCAAGAGCTCAGATCGGTACCGATGGAAGATGTTGCAGGAGGAGGTAGAAGCTAGTCTAGCCCTCACCCCGACACACTGGAGACCAGTCACAGAGATTCAAGGGTAGCAAAACTAAGATTTTCTGTTATTATAAATTATTATTTTCCTACTAATGAATTCAGTGGCTTATTTGAAGGAGGTCATTTTTGAGGAAGAAATTTGTAGAAAATATCAAGAAGTGAAAACCATTGGAGAAAGCACAAAGTTGCTTTAGAAGATCCACTGCATTCATTATAGCAATTCCAGGAGGGAGAATCGATAATTACAAAATGCCCTTGACTTGAAGGAGGCTCTGAAGATCTGCATCCGAGCCCTGAAAGTGCTCCTTAGGTTTCAGTGGGTTGCTTAAATAACACACCGCGTTGCATAGTAAAGAGTTACTGAGCTATGTCAGAAAAACAATAATGATCTAGAAGCTGGTTATAAGTAGAGGAAATTATTGGGTGCTTTTTCCTGAAAGGCCTGGGCTTGACTTTTCATTGATTGAGCTGATTTCCAAGTCTGCAGTGGCAGAGGTTAATGTGTAGATTTCTGTCTGGTAAAGATGAGAGTTTTGTTTGGTGGAACAGATAACCTCAAAGAACATGGTTCATACCCTAAAAGCAGTAAACAACATTGCGTCTAATCCAGCACCTTTTCCTATTGACCCTTGATTAAGTTACCCATATATATCTACCTTCTTGAATGCGCTTTACATAAAAAAAAAAAACTTACTGGTTTTCTTATTATTTAATGAGGCACAGAGAAGCACTGCCAAATGTTCATTTTATATCACATGAGAATTATAATTTTACCTTTTGAAAATTCTTTTCATACAATGTACCAGAAACCGCTAGATGCCCCCGTACTGCTGGGAAGGGGACATGAAGGGCTCCCCATGCTCAGTGCCCCTACGCTTGCCCTCCGGAAGTAAATCCAGAGCAGCAGTGGAAGTTTAACTTCGTTGATGCTATTTCTCCTTTCTCCCTCCTCTATTAATTTGTTTTTATGCTTCTGCTTTTTCAGTTTTCTGAACAGTCCGTGAAACTATTCCCAGTGGTGGCAGCAATGGCTGGGAATTGCGTTTCGTGATCTGACCATGGCAATGTCTGTCAAATGGATGATGGAGATCCAGTCCTCTGGATGGTGAGAGATGACACCTCTTGATTCGTTAATCTTTTTTTTTTTTTCTTTTTTTTAGACAGGGTCTCGCTTTGTAGTTCAGGCTGGCCCTGAGCTCACTATGTAGCCCAGGCAAACCTCGAACTCAGCAATCCTCCTGCCTCTGCCTCCCGAGTGCTGGGATAACAGGCGTGAGCCACCACGCCCAGCATTGTATGTGGTTACCGGGATTGAACTCAGGACCTTGTGCTTGTGAGGCAGGCGCCGGTACCACTGAGCTAAATCTCAGGCCCCGATTTGTTAATCTTTTGCTGTTTGCCTATTTGTGAAATAAAATCAATTAGAAAATATTTTCTGACCATTGGAAAGGGCACCAGCTATTGAGATCTGAACTAGTGAGTTCTTGTCTCTCTGGGTTTTCTTTGCAGCTGCATGTAGAGTTGTACCACTGAGCTGGAAGCTGTGATGCCAGTGTTTACAAACGCTTCTGTCTCTTCCTTGTAAATGTGAAATGCTTACTTCTGCAACATACATAACAATAAATTAAAAAACTACTTTTTATTATGTTCATGAAGATCTGTTCTGATTGGGTTTTAAAGATAACAAATGCTTATATAAGTCAAATAATTCTAGACTACAAAATAGCCTTGTTTTAAATCCACTAGGTGTATAAGGAAAGGTATCTTACAAGCATTTTAAAAATCCAAGCTCAGTGCCGGGCGTGGTGGCTCACATCTGTAATCCCAGCACTCGGGAGGCAGAGACAGGAGGATTGCTGAGTTCGAGGCTGCCTGGACTGCATAGTGAGCTCAGAGCCAGCCTGAACTACAAAAAGAAAAAAAAAATTCAAGCTCACGTAATTAATTTGAATCTTTAGAAATATCAGGCTGGATTAATAATTTTCTCTGATGTATTAATGTTCAATATGATGGAGCAATTTTGATACATTTTAAAAACATGACCTATATGTATTTTCTAATGAGATTCATTACTATATGAATGCCCTACATTTTTTACAGGGTCTTGGTGGTCATTTAAACTAACATTGCCTTGGAATTTTAAAAATTACATTAATCAAACAGATAGTCTATGGACAATGTACAGATTGATGCATATTGATATAGCCTATAAATAACCACATAACCTATAAGTAGTATGCATATGAAATCAGTGATTCCTTAGCATAATTTGAGGTTCATATACTTTTGCACCCGATTTTTATGCACTATACCAGATGTCTATGTCTTTGGGGCACCTCTGTTAGTGCTTTATTTTTGCCATTTTACAAACATATAAAATAATACGTGCAGCTGGGGAAAGCTTTGGTATCAGTGTTCATGAGTAGTGTTAGACCGATAAAATCCTCTATCATGATACATTTTTCATGTTTCTGTGTTTCAGCTTGCTACGAGAGATAGAAATTATTGTCTTAGCTAAAAGTTATAATTAATATGGGTCCTTGGAACTTTAATGAGGAGAATTAGTTTGCGCCACAGTGAAAGGAAACACAACTGTGCGTGTGGTTTTGAGTTTTCTGGAGAAACAGAGTGACTCAAAATGTCATTTTGTTTTAGAATATGAGAGAGTACTGTG
>PVIC010034250.1:0-19699 GCA_004025085.1 Thryonomys swinderianus
TTCAGGCTGGCCCTGAGCTCACTATGGTGCCCAGGCAAGCCGCTGCGAACTCAGCAATCCTCCTGTCTCTGCCTCCCGAGTGCTGGGATTACAGGCGTGAGCCACCACGCCCAGCATTATATGTGGTAACCGGGGATCGAACTCAGGTCCTTATGCTTGCGAGGCAGGCGCTGGAACCACTGAGCTAACCCTCCAGCCCCACTTTTTAACTTTTTAAACTAGTGTATGTTTGTAGTACATAATGATCAGATTTGTCATGGGAGCTGGTCATGTTCCTAACAGGTACTACTTGTTTTTTATTTTTCATCCTCTACCCCATCTTTCCCTCCCTGCTCCCTCCAACTCTTGGTCCCCTTACTATTTGCAAAAGTTCTATTTTCATCATTTTCCCCCTTTAATTCTTTTTTAATTCCCTTCTTCTCCCTCCATTTGGAAAAGACCTGTCCATGCCTTACTTATCTTCTACTTTGTCCTCTGCCCATATGCAACACACATAAATATATATATATATAATGTATGCTATATAAGAGAAACTATGTGGTATTTAAACTTAAGTATCTGATGTATTTCACTATGGTCTCTAGTTCATTCATTTACCTATGGATGTTTCAATTTTATCTTTATGGCACAGTAGTATTTCATTGTGTATAAATACATTTTCCACTGGTAGATGGCATTTTTTTTTTTGCTTTTTGAGACAGGTTCTCACGTTGTAGTTCAGGCTGGCCCTGAGCTCATTATGGTGCCCAAGCAAGCTGCCGCGAACTCAGCAATCCTCCCGTCTCTGCCTCCCAAGTGCTGGGATTACAGGCCACCACGCCCGGCATTGTGGTATGTGGTGTTGACTGTTGGTAGGCGTGAGTCTCCACGCCCAGCATTCTATGTGGTTACCGGGGATCGAACTCAGGTCCTTGCGCTTGTGTGGCAGGTGCCGGAACCACTGAGCTAACCCTCCGGCCCCATTGGTAGATGGCATTTTTTTAAGAATCACTAAATTAAACTAGCTTTTTGTATGATAGATTCCTTAAACTTTACATTTTTTATTATTGCAAATGAGTATTACTATTTTCCTGTAAATTTAAACAAATTGCAACTCATTTGCACTAACAAAAATGATATATAATTTTATCTATCTTCACTATTGCTTACTTAAAAAATTTGCTGTGATGGTTTTGATGAGACTTTATTGACACTTTTCTCAGACCTGGAGATATAGCCATTACTGGCTTCAAGTTTTTTAGGTGTTTTCAAGTTCTAGGGATTTAATTTGAGGCCTAAAGCGTGCTAGGCAAGCTCTCTACTGAGCTACATGACCAGCTTTTTAATTAATTAATTAATTAATTATTTTGAGACAGGGTTTCACTAAGTTGCCCTAGACTGGGTTTGAAATTGTGATCCTCCTGTCTCCATCTTCTATGTACTTAGGTTTACAGTAGTGTTCTACTGTACCAGGCAAGGATTTTTTTTTTTTTGAGGCAGGATCTTGCTTTGTAGTTCAGGCTGGCCCTGAGATCACTCTGTAGCCCAGCTAAGACTCGAACTCAGCAATCCTCCTGCCTCTGCCTCCTGAGTGCTGGGATGACAGGCGTGAGCCACCATGCCCAGCACTGTGGTGTGTGGTACTGATTGTTGGTGGGCGTGAGTCACTATGCTCGGTATTGTTGTATGTGGTTACCAGGATCAAACTCAGGACATTGTGCTTGCTAGGCAGGGGCCAGAGCCACTGAGCCCCAGCCAAGGATTTTTTAAGTGATTATAGCTGTGAGTTGTGAAAGGTAAAACTAATAGGCAATAAAACAAATTTCTGTGTTTTGAAGCACTTTCAACCAGTCCATAGGACTGATAGTTTCGAAAGGAATAATATAAAGTCTAGCTTCATTTTTCCTTATTTTTCCCTCAGGAAAAGAAATGCAAATTGTAGAGGAATTAATCAATTATGTATAAGCATTTACTATGCAGAACTCATTTGCTATAAACTATACTAATGATTTCAGACCTCAGAATTTATCACATTAATGACTCCTGGGGACACTGCCGAGGCCCTGGCAGTGGCGCTCCCAAGTCACTACAAGGAAGAAGTTAGAAGACAACCCAAATGCCCATCAACTGGAGACTGGATAAAGAAGTGGTATTTTTTTTAATAAAATGGAGTATTATTCTGCCACAAAGAATGACAAGATCAATTCATTTATGTGCAAATGGAGACACCTGGAGGATATACTAATAAGTGAAATAAATAGATCACAGATAGGCATAGGCAAATACCGGATCTTCTCTTTGACATGAACACCTATAGATGCAAATGAGCTCTAGAAAGTATGACAGCTTTTATATAGTGGGAAATTTCCATAGGAAATTTGGTGTGGGAATGTAATGAGGGGAAGGAATAAATATGATTCAGAAAGAAAATAAAAGAGTATGTATAAAGGGGGTGGGGAGGTGTGGGTGGGTAGAGATACGGGTAAAAATGAGAATTAACTTGTGTCATATACTGGTACAAATTCCCCCATGTTATATGAGGTTGTGAGATGTATATAAATTGTACCAATAAAGAATTCAATTAAAAAAATAAAAAAGAAGTTAGAAGAGGCGTCTGAGATCCACATGGAGGTGCTGGAAGGGTGGTAAGGGAGTGTGAACAGTGGCAGGCGGAGAACGGAGCTGGGGAGCAAGAGCCAGGCCGGCGAGCGAGGGCGGAGCGTGCAGCCCCCGAGGGAGGGGAGAGCGCTCAGCACAGGCAGCTCTGGCCCGGCTCCCCAGGCCCGAGCGGACAGAGCACTCAGCACGGGCTGGGAGCTGCGGGCGACGCGGGCAGTACTGTGACCCTCAGGCTGGAGGGGCCGTGACGCGCACCCGCGAGTGAGGCTCACAGGACGCTTGTGCAGGGGATTCTGAACCGAGACCTCACACCCAGGAGAGGGCGACTTTTCTAAGTGGCCTCAGCGGCAGAGGACTCAGCGCTACTGAAATGACTGTCCCCCGAGATCCTCTGATTCAATGCGCTCCTGGGATTTGACCAGGATGAGTCACCACAGCCCACGCAACCTCACCTAGCCCGAGGCGAGGCCAGAGGCCCTGGGGACGGTCTGTGACGGGGGCCAGGCTCTGCCGTGCTCCGCCTCCGTTTGCTCTCCTGATGCTGCGCTTGAACAGGATCAAGACGACTTAGGAAAATACTTCCTTGCACTGGAGAACTGCCGGATCCACACTCTGCAGGACAGGGGAGCCTCTGCGTATTTCTCAGCCCTGTCTGGCCCCTGCCTGTTTCTTATCTTAGCTCAGCTGCCACCATGACCTTCTCCTGCCACTGGCTCCGGCGCTCTGGGCACTGGCTGTCACACACTCTATCACTCCCCACTCGACTCTCCCACCGCTGTCCACACAAAGAGGGAGGAAGCTGGATGCTGTAACACAGGGATGAATTTTAATACTGCAAAGTATGACCTCATACTGGAGAGCAAAAACTGAGGCAGAGGGTAAGAATGGAGTTATAGTTTATATCTGCTGTTTTGTGAGATTTAGGCAGAATGTACACTATCACTGTAAATGTTTTGTAAAACCCCAGGCCATAGCAAGTTTTAATTGTAACTGTTTCCTGTGTGGTAATTTTTCTATTTCCGGTATGACTACTATTATGGCTAATATCCTGACTACTACTCACCAGCTTCAAGACAATTATTTAAAAGTACTGCATATGTCATGAGCTATACCACTGATAAGACAACACTTGTTAAGATAGCCCTCCAAGGCCGGAGGTTTAGGTCAGTGAGTGGTTCCAGTGCCTTCCTAGCAAGTGCAAGGTCTCCAGTTTGATCCCAGTAACCACATATAACAGTACTGGGCGTGGTGACTCACGCCCACCAGCAGTCGGTACCACACAGACAGTGCCGGGCGTGGTGGCTCACGCCTGTCATCTCAGCACTTGGGAGGCAGAGGCAGGAGGATTGCTGAGTTCAAGGCTTGCCTGGGCTACATACTGAGCTCAGGGCCAACTTGAACTACAAAGTCAGACCCTGTCTCAAAAACAAACAAACAAAAAAAGAGAGCCCTTCAAAATCTTGATGATATGCAACAAAGAATTTCCTTACACTACTTTTATGTTTTTCTTTAAGCAAAAACGAGTTATTTTTAATAAGGATTTTGGCAATAGATTCTGAGTCTAGGTGAAAAAGAGTGAGGATCTGGACTAGCCTTTGATATTTATGTAGAGCTGAAAACAATAACTACATAAAGGCAAAAAGCTACCACGAATAAAAGACACATGAAACTCCTGGGAAAACTATGACAATGTAGTTGGTTATCCATATCCAATTATTTTGTTTGGCAATTGAAATCATGATTATTAAGTAACATGGAGAGTAGGTGTTCACTGGTATTTTGCCAAATGTTCTCAGGGAGAAGAGAACTACGTGTAAGATTCTTCTTGAAATCCACGAGTGAGAATGCCTTAAAGCAGCTGTGTGGCGGAGAGCCGGGTGGATGAGACAGGACGGAAAGAGAGAGTGAGAGACGCGGCCGGAGCGAGAAGGTGCCTACAGTTACTTACTAAAACTGCAGAGCTTAAGCTTTCCTCCTCTGGTCAGACTCGGCGGCAAGGTCTCTTGTACTACAATGTAGCCCTGGGTCAGAATTAGGGAGGCGGAACTGACTAATAAACCAGTTTCGTGGTCACCTTTTGTTCCCCAGCAAAGAGAAACCCGTCTCCCACAGCACACAGCCACTGTCTGCCCCCACGGCTGCGGATCTCCACGCTGAGACAGCGAGAGGCGCCCACCAGGCCCCGAGAGTTTCTAAGTGTCACTAAGGTTTAACCTAAATCCCGAAAAGGGAGAGGAGGAGGAGGAGGTGTGTCGCTGATACCATGAGGAATTTAGCTGTGCATTTTTAAAAGGAGCAGAGAAACCCACGCTGGTCCACAGGGCAACTTACTGCTCTCTGCCACGTCGGGCCTCACCCTGGCCCTCGCACTGGCGGCGGTGCTGCCTGGCAGAGGCGGCAGAAGATGCTGTTGAACTTCCCGACTCGGAATCTTCCGCACTTTGCCCTCCGGAACCGTTAACATCAAAAAGATGCTGTTCTACAGTGGTCCGGATGGTTCTTTCTAAGAGTCTGGTCACAAAACAAAAACAAAACAAAGCAAAGACTCACTCAAGCAACCAAGTCCATCAGTGGTTTCCTTCAAAGTCATACGCCCTGATTTTGGAAATGCCTGTTGCCTATTTCAATAAGCAAGCACAGTCTGATGCACGAATCTGAAGATACCTGCATCCTGCATCCTGCATCAATAACAAAACCACCCTGAACAAATCCCAGTGATCTGAGAGCTGTGTTTCTCATCTCTGTGAATTTAGAATTACTGAGATGCTCATGGTAAGTCTAGTGGCAATTATGAAATAGTCAAGAAATAAGGGTCCTTTATTTAGCATAAGGCAGGAGGAAATTTTTTCCTTGTGGTGTAATAATAAACATAGTATTACACAGGCAGTTTCCCTCCAGATTCCACGCCAGTTCTGCAGAGGACGTTGACACGACTTACAAAGCAAACCGGCACAAATAGTTTTGTGGGTTTTTTTTGTGATATGGGAGATTGAAGTTGGTCAAGATCTTATACTTGACAGGCAGGCGTAGCACCATGAAGCCACATCTCGTCTCTTTCTGGCACAAACAGTTTTAGGATATCTGTTATATATTTAGAATTCCATTTAAAAAGATTATATAGGGAATGATGCTACCTGGAAAAAACCCAGCTTGTCAGAACAGTTACACGCGAGGCCGGCAGCTGTGCTGCACAGACTGAAGTTGCCGGAACCAGCATGGAACACAGTGCAGTCGGAAGGACAGGTCTGCTTTGTTCCACCCGAGGAAAACAGGTTGGTGCAAAGAACAGAGAAGAGGAGTGGGTAAGACACAGGCGGCGTCCCCCTGGGAGCTGCAGAACCCTCCTGTGTGTCTAAACACTCTATCAGCGTGCGAGTCAGTTCTAAAAATGCTACTACAGAAGATTATTATATTCCTCGAAGCACGCTTCTCTTCACTTGAAAAAGCACCACACATATATTTTTTAAATGCTTAGACTGAAAAGTACTGTTCTCAAGATAGGAGTTGAGGACTTTAGATTTTCCAAAGGTAGTTTTATGGTAGACTGGTAATTATTTCAAATTTTATTAAGACATTTTAAGACAATGAGCAAGAATAGTCTCCTTGAGTTGAGCGCTAGAAGTTTATTTTAGTTGGGAAGCTGAGGTAGGTCTGCTGTGAATTTGAGACCAGGCTGAGCTACGTAGTGAGTTCAAGGCCAGCCTAAACCACTCACCATGGTGAAACCTTGTCTCAATACCCACCCACCAAAAAAGGAAGAAATTTTATTTTTTAATTTGGGTGCCAAATAGTGCAAAATTACCTACTAGTGGTACCATGGAAGGTGTAAATTAATATGTACACCCAGACTAAGTTAGTGTCCCAAACTATGTCAGGTATAAAAGACGGAAAGGTTATTAAGAAATGAAAAAGCAACATGCCTGTCTTTGTACAGACCTGGAATCTCTTCCAAACTGCGAAGCTAAGGGAAGTCAGTCCGGCCCTCTGCCTGCTCCCTCACCCAACACGGAAGAAAAAGTCCAGTCTTTCAGATCCGCACTCCTGCCGGGCCGTGCTTCTCCCATCCCTCCCCTTCCTCCTGTCACGGCCTGCCTGCCCCCCACTGCCCCGCTCCTGCCGGGGAAGGCCGCCCAAAGGCCCGCACTGTCCCAGCAAGAAAGGGAGAGAGCTAAGAGCAACCGAAGGGTCCTGGGGTCAGAACCACTCATGCAGTCACTTGATTAACTTTCAGTCAGCACCTAGTACGTGCCAGACACTTCTCTTGTACAAGGGAGACCACACAGACATGAAGGCCAGGCTCCGCTGTTCGCAGGACTTGCATCCCTGCTGGGCGAGGCGGATAACAAGCAGAGACGCAGCATGAACGCCGCCAGCGGGATGCGCTCTGGGAGGCTGAGGCAGCCCCGGTCAGCGCGGGGTGCTCCAACCAAAAGACAGAACTGGGCGGGCTGGGAGTCAGCCAGACTCAAGGCTCGGGGCCGGGAGAGCTCGGGTAGTGAGTGAACGAGGCAAGGTTCGGCTGAGGCGCAGGGCAGCGTGGGCAGGGACCAGTGCGCGCAGTAAGGCGGTCCAGGCCAAGGGAAGGCCGCTGCCAGCAGCGCCGGCCCTGGGGTGCCGCTGGCCACCGATCTGTGCTCCTGGCGCAAGACCGAGGTGGGAGGAGCTCGGGAGGGGCGGCTGGCCTTCACCTGGCCGCGCTGGGCCCCCGCAGGCGCTCTGAGCCTGCGGAGCGGGATGGAGGGAAGACAGGGCTCCCGGCGGGCGGCTGCGCTGCCAGCGCTACCTGGCCTGGTGCTGCTCGGAGGAAGCAGCGCAAGCGGAGCTCAGGGCAGAGGCGTCGCCTTCCCCTCACACCGGCCCAAGGCCAGGGGCGGTTGCTTCGTGCTCGCTCTGGACACAGGGGCTTAAACATCACGGTCTCCCAGTACCGTGCATTAGTGCTTTTTCTGTCTAGTAAATGGGAAAGTGAATTTAAAACACTCAAAACACAAAAGCCCAGCCCAACCCAGATCACTTACTCTCCAGCGGTGGAGACGCTGCTGACCGGGGGCACGTGAGCGCTGTGGAGAAGGAGAGAGAGACAGTCAGACGCAGGGCACCGCTGCACCACCCGGACCCGGGACCCGGCCAGACGCGTCGCCTTCTGAAGCCGCACGACCCCCATTCACACTTGTTTCCGGATACAGAGGTGGCGCTGCCTGCCTCGTGGACAGGGGCCCTGTCTCCTTTTCAAGATGTCCATGGAGACAGCCTCACAACTGCCCTGGAAAACCATCTCTCTGCTCCTGCACTACTGCGCCAGACCCGGTCCGTTTCCCAAAGTGTCAATGCAACTGCTGCTGGCACCTTCCCGTCACCTGGTCCCCTGACTTCTTGCTCTCCCGCCCAGGCCTGCGGACGGAAGTGTCTTTGTACAGCTTTGCCTGAACAGTGGAGGGCAGCAGGGACCTCAGGGTTAGACAACAAGGAACTAATACGATGTTCTGTGCAGTTATTTCTAAACCATCTCTTCTAAGCCCCCTTTCTTTCTAGATTCCTCAAGAAGGAAACGGCTTCATGTTCCATAATGGCTCATCCATGACAGCTGATTTACAACCTTTCTGTTGAGCATTTATACACTCCTTCTGCTCCCTCATCTCCTGAATCCCTCTGGAAGGATGAAAAAGTGGTCAGCACAGAGTGATGAGATTGCCCAGCACTGAATCCCAGTGGACTATGGCTGTCTCCCCGTGACTAGTCAACTTGGTCAGATCTGCATGCTACTGTCCATAGTGTCTCTAGGAGACAACAGATCCAAGCTTTGAGGGGTCCTTTTGGTAATGATTTTGTTTTTTCATTTTTTTTCTTTTGTTACTGTTGCAATTGTTTTTTTTGGTGGGGGGGAGACACGGTCTCACTTTGTAGTTCAGGCTGGCCCTGAGCTCCCAGGCAAGTCTTGAACTCAGCAGTCCTCTTGCCTCTGCCTCCCAAGTGCTGGGATGACAGGCGTGAGCCACCATGCCTGGCATTTGTGGTGTGTGGTACTGATTGCTAGTGGGCGTGAGTTACCACACCCGGTATTGTATGTGGTACTGGGGGTTGAACCAGGGACCTTGGGCTTGCTAGGCAGGTGCTGGAACCACTGAGCTAAATCCCTGGCCCTTAATTTTAACTTTTAATCGAATTCGTTTTTTATACACTTTATATACACATCACAATCACACTCAACGTTGGGAATTTATACCAATATATGAGTTAATTCTCTTTTTTGCCATTCTTCTACCTATCCTACAACCCCACACCCCCTATATACATAGGTTTTTTTTAATTAAAAAAGATATGATGTTAAAAAATATAATGTTGGTGTTAAAAAATATAATGTTGGAATTTAAAGATGCCATAACTTAAAGGTTCAGTTCAAAAATGGGCATCAAAAATGGGCAGACATTTTTCAGATGAAGATGTAGAGGCAGCTAAGAAACATGGAGAATCGCTTCTCGGCCTTTTGGCTAAGATCAAGTGTAGAAACATGGAGAAATGTTCAACATTGCTGGTCATTTGAGAGATGAAGATGAAAACAGCACTGAGATTCCATCTCATTCCACAAAGAATGGCTGCTATTAAGAAATCTAGCAACAACAAATGCTGGTGGGGCTGTGAGAGAAGGGAACCCTCCTCCCCTTTTGGCAGGAATGGAGACTGGTGCAACCACTGTGGAGATCAGTGTGGAGATTCCTCAAAAAACTAGGATGAGAGTCCCATTTGACCTTGTTATCGCCATGCTGGGTATAGTCAGGAAAGAATTAAAAGAACTGTATCACAGCTACATATGTGCACCCATGTTTTTAGCAGCTCAGTTTGTAATAGCTAAATCTTGGAAACAGTCCCAATACCCATCAGTGGGAGACTGGATAAAGAAAACATGGTTGTTTTAAAAAAATGGAGCGAGTACACTTGTCATTTTTCATGGCTATTACTTATTTACACACACGTGGATTTGAGGACATACTCATAAGTGAAAGAAATAGAACACAGATGTATACATACTATATCTTTTCTCTGAGAAACTGAAGGTGTAAATGAATTCCAAAACATATAATAGATATTGTGAAAAAGGAAGAAAATGTTCAAAAGGAAAAGGGAAGGGGGGGGTAGGGGACACTAAAGAAGTGAAAGAAAAAGTTTGATGGTTAAAAAAAGGAAACAAAGCTTATGTATTTAGGGCACAGGGGTTGTAGAGAGGGCATGAGAATGGGAAAAAATGAGAATCAAGATGTTTCATGTACAGATACAAATTTTCAATGTTGAATGCGATCATAATGTATATATAAAATGTACCATAAAATCAATTAAAAACATAATATACTAGAACATAAATTGAAAACATAGTATACAGATATGATTCAATAGAAGGAAAGTATTTATGCTTATATTTTCTTTAAGTTCACACTGTTCGTTCCTTTTTTTTTTTTGTGTGTGGTACTGGGGATCAAACTTGGGTCCTCATGCTTCCAAGGTAGGCACCGTACTTGAGCTAAATCCCAAGCCCTGTTCATTCCTTTAATAGTATTTCTAATTTAAAGAGAAAACTTATTTTGTATAGCTGTATCTTACTACTGTAATAAATAAAAGAAGCCCATCAAAATGTGAGCATATTTGTCTTTTGTACAGCTTCTCTGAGAATTTAGCATATTCAGTTTTACATATTTAGTATGCTGTGCATAAAAAAGAATTAAGGGTTTTTTAGTTTTTATAAACTGTAAGGAAAATTATGAAATATTATATGCAGAACATATAGGTGTTATACCCATTTTACAGAAAGAAAACTATAGTTCAGAGTAGTATCACACTCAAGTTTAACTAAAAAAAAAATGTGATTTTAAAAATTTCTGTTCTTTTTTTTTTTGGATACAGGGTCTCACTTTGTAGTGCAGGCTGGCCCTGAGCTCACTATGTAGCCCAGGCAAGCCTCAAACTGAGCAATCTTCCTGCCTCTGCCTCCTGAGTGCTGGGATTATAGGCATGAGCCACAATGCCCTACTAAAAATTTTTATTCTTTAGGAACTACTTGTAGGGTGCAAAGTTTAATATATATGTTCACTTATTTTAAACCTTCTATCAAATTCTCAGTTCATTTTGTAAATATTATTATATACATATAGTACTAAGTCCTAATTTTCAAATGTGTTTAACTATTTGTCTATACTGCTTAAATTTGTTTCTATGCCATGCTATTTGACATGTATTAATTTATGACTTCTATATTATCAGTATGGATTTTAAGTAACCAACTAAATATACTTTGTCCTTTTTAATGAATCTGGCTTTTGGTGGGGGCAGTGCTGGGAAAAAACTCAGAGCCCCATACGCTAGGTGAGCATTCTACTACCAAGCTACTTCCACCCTCCAAGAATCATGCTTGAATTGTACTTGATTTAGTATTGCTGCTGCTATTTCTATTTTTTGTTCACATTTATCAGATATACATGTTTACCTTTTTATTTTTAACCTTTTAGCACCATTTTAAGATTTAACTCTTCATCAAAATGTAGTTCAAATTATCTTTTTATAAAGGTGTTCTTTTAGCTTTCTTCAAAGATTTAATCCATTTATTTTCATTTATTGTCATTGGGGATACATTTGTTTTAAGAGTGTTTTTGCTTTAGGCTTTTAAATTGAGAAATCCTTTTCTTTGATTTCTGCTTTTGCTCTTATCTTCTGGGGGATTTAGGAGGATTTGGAATATTGGAATCCTATGCATAATACTACTAATGTTATCTTTCATATATATATACTTCAAATAAATATCCACAAAAGTGAAAACTAAAAACTCTTGATATTTTCTTCTACTATTGTCCTTTTCATGGAAGTCAAAGATCTAGAATATTGCTGTCTTTGGCTCTCTATAAAGCCTTATAATCAGGTCACTATTTTAAAATTTTAAAAAGTCTGATATATTGCTCAGTTAGCTGGGTCTACACTATTTTTTTTTCAGTACTGGGGATTGAATTCAGGTCCTTATGCTTCCAAGGTAGGTGCAATACCACTTGAGCTAAATCCTCAGCCCCTAACACTAATTTTGATTTATGCTTTTATTTCTACCAATGTGGTTTCTTTTCTTTTGTTTTTTTTTTTGAGACAGGGTCTTGTTTTGTAGTTCAGACTGGTCTTGAGCTCACTATGAAGCCCAGGCAAGCCTTGAACTCATCAATCCTTCTCCTTTTGCCTCTCGAAGGCTGGGGTTACAGGCGTGAGCCACCATGCCTGGCATTGTGGTATGTGGTGCTGATTGCTGGTGGGCATGAGTTACCATGCCTGGTACTGTTGTATGTGGTTATTGGGGATCAAACCAGGGACCTTGCACTTGCTAGGCAGTTGCCAGAACCACTGAGTTAAATCTCCAGGCCTTAATATGGTTTCTTTAGAATCCTTGTTTTTAGGTTTCTTAGTCTGTGACCTTCATTTCTAACATTATTTCTTTTATAGTTTTTATCCTTTCCCTTTAATTCTGGCAAGGCTTCTCTTTCATCATGCATTTGACTTATTTTTAGTAATTTCTGATCTTTACTGCTTCTCATACTAGGTTTTTTTTTTTTTTTTTTAAAGACAGGGTCTCGCTTTGTAGTTCAGGCTGGCCTTGAGCTCACTATGTAGCCCAGGCAAGCCTCAAACTCAGCAATCCTCCTGCCTCTGCCTCCCAAGTGCTGGGATTACAGGTGTGAACCACCATGCCTGGCATTTGTGGTATGTGGTGCTGATTGCCAGTGGGCGTGAGTCACCACGCCCGCTATTGTTACATGTGGTTACCAGTGATTGAAGCAGGGACTTTGCGCTTGCTAGGCAGGCACCAGAACCACTGAGCTAAATCTGCAGCCCTTCTCATATAAGTTTTTAATTTTATGAACAAATAAAACAAAATTTCATAACAAAATTTCATTAATAGTCATTAGTAGTAGTTAACACACTATGTATCATTATGTTCAAAGTAGTCACTTAAGAGTATGAGACACGGACCAAAAAGATTCTTAGAGAAGAAACAAACATAGTAAACAATTTTTTTCAATAAACTAAGATAAACAAATTGGCATTTTTTTTGAAGCAACAGAATAAGTAATTTGAGTATTTGAACTTTTATTTTCTACTTATCTCTCTATTTTGCTCTTTAATTGTGCCTTTTTTATGTTTCTCATACAAGTGAAACCATGTGACATTTAAGCTCAGGTCTGACATTTCCTTTCCTCTGCTGTTACATGTCTTAGCACCCTGCCTCTCATTTTGCTCTTCTCTTGTGTCTCTATCTAGCCTTTCAACTCTAATCTATTCTCTCCTTACAATTTCCTGGTAAGGTTTCAAAGAGGTTGGTTGCATCTTTGAGCGTGTTTTGAGAGGACGAATAATAGTGCTTCTCAAGTTTTCCTGAGTCATTAAAAAAAAATTCCCTGGAATCAGTTTTCATGCTTATTCATCAAGAAAATCATTTTCTTTATTTCCAATTTCTATTTATAGGTCCCAAATAATGTGTGTGTAGTGGTTCTTTAGGGGGAGCCATCAAACCAGGAGGGCTGATGGTTAGTGACGGTGCCATTGCTAATAGTGCAGTTGAGTGGACTGTAGTTTCTATGCCGGCCCACTTGGCTGTGGACCAGGGCTTCAGCCTTGAAGTGCAATTCCTAAGTCTGACTTAGAACAATCTGCGAAGCCCCAGGGTGGACTTGCTGTTTGGTCCAACATTATGACTAACTTGGAGAATCACACAGAAAAAGTGTAGTTTGTTTTGAACAACACACATTTAAAGGCACATCTTCAATCCAGCAGGTTTTCTGCTTTTTAGCCCTTTCTCAACTGTTTCTGTTAGCCTCCTGGGGGATCCTCTCTCCTCTCCATTGTTTTTTTTAAGCCAAGCATTTTTTTTTTAATATAGATACAGAAAAAGAAAAAAGGTGGATGAGGGCTGAGACGTGAAAAAGAAACACAACTCAGCTCTGGATGATTCAGAAAGCTGGGCACGACAGAAGACTAGGGAAGGAACCCATGTGTGTTTTCCTTTCCTTTTCTCTCTGTGGCCAGCGAAAGCAGAGAGATGGAGGGGCCCGGGGCCCGCAGGTAAACGTGAGTTTCTCAGTCCATCTCCACTGACGGTGCAGCCTTCAGCTATGGTTTTCTTTACTACTGCTATGAAGCTATCTCTGCTTTTCGTCTTTTATACCACGACTGAAATTGAAATGAGAAGCTGGGGATGGCAAACGTTATCTGCTACCTGCCTAAATTATAAGCTTATGTTTCGTTAAAATCTGAAGTTCCCATAGGGAGGCAGGGAAACAGAGGAATGAAGCAGGAAGACATCTGATCTGGGTAGGTTCTTCCTTTGCTGTGTCATGCTGAGAGAAAGCATATGAAGCAACATATCCAAAACGTACATAATCTTCCTCACTCTCTACTAAACATATGTGTAATATTTTCATTAATATTGACAGAATTAAGCCCAGAATCTATATAGATGTATCATCAAACATATGACTGGGAGTTCTCAGGTGTCAGGACCCCTGCTGCAAGCCCCTTCAAGACGGTGTGAACACCAGTAGGTTTGTAACTCTTTGGCCATACTGGCTGTGTGGCCCTGTCTTCAGTGAGAGCTACGGGCCCGCATCTCCTTCACACATTTTATTTTTTTGCTTTTTGGAGACAGGGTCTCACTTTGTAGTTCAGGCTGGCCCTGAGCTCACTATGGTGCCCACGCAAGCCGCCACGAACCCAGCAATCCTCCTGTCTCTACCTCCCGAGTGCTGGGATTACAGGCGTGAGCCACCACGTCCGGCATTGTGGTATGCGGTGTTGGTTGTTGGTGGGCGTGAGTCTCCACGCCTAGCATTATATGTGGTTACCGGGGTTTGAACTCAGGTCCTTGCGCTCACGAGGCAGGCGCCAGAACCACTGAGCTAACCCTCTGGCCCATCCTTCACACATTTTAAATCCTGAGACGCAGAGTTCTTGCCAGTGAGACCCAGGCAACTCTAAACAGCTTTACATACTGCAAACCTACAGGGACCGCTATTATCAAAAGCCAGAAAACAACAAGAGCTGACAGGAAGGAGAACAAACTGGAACTGCGGTGCAAGCTGGTGGGAATGTAAGACCACACGGCCACTAGGTAAACCGCTATGGCAGATCCTCAAAAAGTAAGGGTGGACTTTTCCATGTGACACAGTAATTTTGTTTCTGGGAGGACAGTGAATACAGCTGAAATCAGGGACTTGTACACAAGATATGTGGGCACAACGTTCATAACAGCATTATTCACAAGAGCCAAAAGATGGAAGCAACCCAAGGGTCCACTGATGGACAGATAAATGCAGGGAACTCATTGCGTGAAATTACCAGTTAGCCTTTGAAGAGAAGGAGCTTCTGATGCACGCGGCAGCAAGGGGGGACCTTGAGGATATCATGTTAGGTGAAATACATCAGTAACAAGAGGAAAATGCTGCTTAACTCCACGACTGTTTTGTGGTACCAGGGATCCAACTTAGACCCTTGCCCTTGTAAGGTAGGTGTTATGCCACGGAGCTAAATCCCTGGCCCCAACTCCACTCTTATGAGGTACCTACAATAATTCAAGTCACAGAGATGAATGGCCGCACAGCAGCTGCCGGGGCTGGTGGGGTGAGGGAGGAGGTGACGAGGAGTGAGTTTTGGCTCTGCACGGTAACTCGTTCTGGAGGTGATGGTTGTGCTGCCTATGTAACAATGGAAACTTCTTTGAGCTAACTGTACTATTAAAATAGTGACAACGGGGGCCGGAGGGTTAGCTCAGTGGTTCCGGCGCCTGCCTCGCAAGTGCAAGGCCCTGAGTTCTATCCCCGGTAACCACATATAATGCTGGGCATGGAGACACGCCCACCAACAATCAACACCGCATACCACAATGCCGGACGTGGTGGCTCACGCCTGTAATCCCAGCACTCGGGAGGCAGAGAGAGGAGGATTGCTGAGTTCGCAGCGGCTTGCCTGGGCACCATAGTGAGCTCAGGGCCAGCCTGAACTACAAAGCGAGACCCTGTCTCAAAAGCAAAAAAAAAAAAAAAGTGAAAACGGTACATTTCTGTAATTAAAAATGGTTAAGCTGATTATTTTTGTGATTTTGGTGTTATTTGTATCTTCTGCCACTGTAAAAAGTACCCAAACCAAGAGAGTGGTGTGTCTGCCTCCTCTGTTTAGAAACACTATGCTGGTCAAAAGGGACAGAGAAGGTAGGTATGATCACAGGTGCCTATAAGCCCAGCACTCTGGGAGGCTGGGGCAGGAGGGTTTCATGTTTAAGCCCAGCCCTGGCAATTGAGGGGCTTAGTGAGAGACTGTCTCAAAATAAAAAATGAGAAAAGGGCTGTGGATAGTTCAGTGCCAAGACCCTAATCCCCAGCATCACCACAAACAAACAAAACAAATATTTTAAGTAGTTATTTGCGTCTAAAGATGCTCAAATATCTAACTCATTTGATTAAAATATTACTAGAAACTCAATAAGCAGCGTTGGTTTTCCTGATTACTAAGTGGTCTGCAATAGTCTTATCAACTAGTGTAATGTCTCATCTGTCACACTTCTCTAAACTCTCCCTCCTGATAATGAAGAATTTTTACTGCAACAAGATGTTTTAGAGAACATGTATCATTTAAATGAGAAGACCAAATTGCAAAAAATTAAAATTAAGTATAATAAAAAATACATACCACAATTTGTTTGGAAAGATACTTCTTCCAAAAAATGGCTTAAACATGTTTTAAAATGTTTTCTACATATGAGAATTAGACTAGTTTGATATAATTTCCAGACCGCACTTAAGGCAGACTTTTAATGTGAATATATTTAAAGCTAAATTTTTTCTTTGACATACATTTTATAGTTAAGAGACTTTTCTAAGATTGGTAGGTCTTAGTCTCCAGCAATTAAGAATAGATAAAATCCTAAAGAATGGATTTGTATGCCCTAAAGCTCACCTGGAAATAAATGTATCTGCTGTTCTTTCAGGAAAATTTAAAAGGAGATGAAATACCGAAACTGCCCCCAAGCAACTGCAAAGCAAAGGTAGTAACTCAGCCTCGGAATGTACCATAGGAGAACCTGGTCTGAGCCTGGGGTGGTGGCGCGCGCCTGTAAGCGCCGTGGGAGGAAGAGACGCGAGGGTCACAAGTTCAAGTCCAACTGGGGAAGCTTGATAACTCAGCAAGGGCCTGTCTCAAGATGAAAGAAAGGGATGGAGATACACATGGCTGAGGGTGAAGACCCTGGGTTCGGTCCCTAACATGAAACACACACACACACACACACACACACACACGCACACACACACACGCACACACACACCTCTTGGGTTGAAACTTAAAAAGGACTGTCGACTGCAGGGTTGTGATGCCACAGCTGGGGACAACAGCGGAGGGAGGAAGAGCGGCCCGCAGGAGAGACGCCTGGTCCGCGGAGCAGGAGCAAGAGCGAGGCGCCCGGCGAGCTGGCGAGAGCCCCGGCGCAGGGACGGCCCCTGGAGCACAGAGGACTTCGGAACGGCCGCAGGTCTACACCGCTACCTGCGCGACCCGGAACTCAGGGCAGAGGTCGGCGGGCGGGAGGGAGCAGCGGAATGGGCACAGGTAGAGCCCTCGTGCCCGTGGAAACCAACCCCAGAAACCAAAGCCAGCTCTGCGCGCAGTGTGACCGAGAGACGGAGGCGGCGGCGGCGGCGGCACCCCCCCCCCCCCCCGGCCGGCTGCGCGCACGCGCCAGTCTGCTGCTCTGAGGCCGGGCCGCGCAGCGAGGAGGGCGCTGTCCGGGCTCGGCCGGGGGCACGAGAGGCCAGGGCGCCTCTGCCCGGCGCCTCCTCACCTTGACGTGCACGTGGCCCTTCGCTCCCATCTCAGCACAGACGGTGCGACCTGCCCTGGCCCTGCGGTGCCCTCGTCATCCCCACAGGGCCGGCTCCTTCCGCCTGAGCCCCCTGAGGAGCAATGACACCTGCTCTTTCACCGCGGTGACTGCGGGAAACTTGACCTGGGCTGGCGGGGCGTGCTGGTTTGTAGTTACTACTGTTTCCTTCCTTTAAGAAAAAAACAAGACAAAGGCCTCTGTGTGGAGTGAGGGTAGGCTGGAGAAGTACTGTAACTGGAAAAGACAGAGTTGTCATCATAAAGATGTTTGGTTTAGAAAAAAATGTGAATGCTTGCCTGTATCAGCTCTATATTTTAGCAAAAACTCTGAAAAGCAATGGAAATATACAGCAGAGCAACATGTGAATCAGCCATGACTGTGAGAACATCTCATTACAGAAGCTGAAAACCTGTAACATGCAAAGTGGAGCGAAGTAACAGCTCGCGCGGCCTCTGGGACCCCCGCTCCTGTGCCCGGCTCGCCCTGTGACCGCCGAGCCGTGCCCGGCCTCTACACGACCCACCCCTCTGGTCCCAGCCCCCTCCCTGAGCCGGAAGCCTGCTCGTTTCGATCTGCTGCCCCTTCTGATCCTGCTTCCCTGAAGCCTGCCGCCCCCCGCCCGGCACCGCTGAGCTGTGCTGCGCCGCTCCACGCGGACCTCCCAGCTCCGCCACCGAGCTCAGTGCTCCACTGCTCACCGGCGGCCCCTCCCCTGCTCTCTGCCTGCTGCTGCTGCTCGGTGGATCTGTTTCCAGCCAGCACCATCTCAGGAGAAGTGTTTCATCTTCGATCAGACTTTTCTTGCCCTTGAGGAAAACCTGAGCAATCAGCAGTATCAAAATAGAAGGTATATCTGTACAAATTCCCCAGTGTTGAGTATGACTGTGAGCTGTATATAAAATGTACCAATAAAGAATTCAATTAAAAAATATAAGGTAGGGCCAGAGGATTAGCTCAGTGGTTCCGGCGCCTGTCTCGCAAGTGCAAGGTCCTGAGTTCGATCCCCGGTAACCACATATAATGCTGGGCATGGAGACTCACGCCCACCGACAACACCGCATACTACAATGCCAGACGTGGTGGCTCACGTCTGTGGTCCCAGCACTCGGGAGGCAGAGACAGGAGGATTGCTGAGTTTGCGGCGGCTTGCCTGGGCACCCTAGTGAGCTCAGGGCCAGCCTGAACTACAAAGCGAGACTCTGTCTCAAAAGCAAAAAAAAAAACCCAAAAAAAACAAGGTATAGCCTGGTGTGGGGGCTCATGCCTGTAATCGCAGCACTTGGGAGGCAGAGGCAGGAGGATTACTGAGTTCGAGGCTTGTCTGGGCTACACAGTGAGCTCAGGGCCAGCCTGAACTACAAAGTGAAACCGTCTCAAAAAAGTAAAAAACAAACAAACAAAAAAACACAAGGTATAATATTCAGAGTTCTCAGGGCAAATAGCAATGAACAACTTTGAATTTTTGCTTCCTAAAGACACCATACTATTATTTTTAAAGTTAAGAGAGTTGATGTTTTTAAAAAATTGTGTCAATAAATCACTAAGGAATTTGCAAGTCTTGAAATAGCTCCCTTTCTGAACATCGCATCAAAGCACTCCCAGTGATAACATGGAGGGAGAGAAATGGAAGACAAGGAAACTACGGGAATAAATGCATTTAAAATGTTTAAGAATCACTGCTGTTACACAGTGTGAAAAATGTGCATTAAATTGTGTGTTCTATCTTTTAGTTAAATCCAGTATGCTAGAATAACGCAAGTCATGCAAATCACTGAGGGGAAAAGTGGTGCCTGATTTGTTGGTAGATTCTCCCTACTTCATGTCAGGTGGATAAAAGTTAACTTGCCCCAAATTAATTCATATGTAATTTGTAAAACTTTCAGAAAGTTACTTTTAAATATTTAGTTTCACACTACTTTTTGCATTATGAAATAGCTCCATTTATTTTAAAATTTTAGCATATAAAGATGCTGTTTTCGGGCCGGAGGGTTAGCTCAGTGGTTCCGGTGCCGGCCTCGCAAGCGCAAGGTCCTGAGTTCGATCCCCGGTAACCACATATAATGCTGGGCGTGGAGACTCACGCCCACCAACAATCAACACCGCATACCACAATGCCGGACGTGGTGGCTCACGCCTGTCATCCCAGCACTCGGGAGGCAGAGACAGGAGGATTGCTGAGTTCGTGGCGGCTTGCCTGGGCACCATAGTGAG
>PVIC010034251.1:0-19707 GCA_004025085.1 Thryonomys swinderianus
TTTTTTTTTTTTTTTTTTTTTGAGACAGGGTCTCGCTTTGTAGCTCAGGCTGGCCCTGAGCTCACTATGGAGCCCAAGCAAGCCTCCAACTCAGCAATCCTCCTGTCTCTGCCTCCCGAGTGCTGGGATGACAGGCGTGAGCCACCACACCCAGCACTGTGGTATGTGGTATTGATGGCTGGTGGGCGTGAGTCACCACGCCCAGCATTGTATGTGGTTACTGGGATGAACTCAGGACCTTGCACTTGCCAGGCAGGCGCCGGAACCACTGAACTAAATCTCTGGCCCAGGAGCCTCAAATCTTGATTGCTCTTGTTTCTTTCATTAATAAGAAAGACTTTAGGGTCTGGGAATTTAGCTCAGTGGTTCTGGCGTCTGCCTGGCAAGTGTAAGGTCCCTAGTTCGATCTCCAGTCCCACATACCACAATGCTGGGAATGTTGGCTCTAGTCCGTTATCCCAGCAGTTAATACCACACCCACCACAGTGCTGGGTGTGTAGCTCACACCTGTAATCCCAGCACTCAGGAGGCAGAGGGAGGAGGATGGATGTAAGTTCAAGGCGCACCTGGGCTACATAGTGAACTCAGGGTCAGCATAAACTACAAAGCGAAACCCTGTCTCAATAAAAAACAAAAAAACAACAACCAAAAAGACATTAAGAGCCTTTTAGCTAGAAAGATATTCAACTTTCAGCCTAAAATCCATGCAATTTTACAGTACACAGATCTCCATTCTCATTCCATTGGAAGAAAAATAAGAAAAAGAGTTGGATCAGAATATAAAAAGAGGCAGAGAGGGCTGGGGATTTAGCTCAGTGGTTCCAGCACCTACCTAGCAAGTGCAAGGTCCCTGGATCGATCCCTGGTAACCACATACCACAATGCTGGGTGTGGTGGCTCACACGTACAATCCCAGCACTTGGGAGGCAGAGGCAGGAGGATTGCTGAGTTCAAGGTTTGCATGGGCTACATAGTGAGCTGAGGGTCAGCCTGAACTACAAAGCGAGACCCTGTCACCAAAAAAAAAGCATAGACAAGTCAGTAAAGAATTTGACACACATATGAGTCTTCTAGTCTTTAACCTTAAGTAAACTTTACCTTCCCCATAGAAGCATTGATGTATTAAATTTGCACAGAGAAACTGGGCTAGCTGTAAGAGAAGGAGAGCTAAAAATATAATTTAAACTATGCTATAGTTGTGGATGCGAAACTAGCTAAGTTTTATTTTGTAAGACAATCACTGAATTTACTTAGAGAAACCATAATCTTCACAAAACTGAATGAACTGTCGATGACCCATGGGTTTTTTCCACCTCCAGTCAAACTTGACCTAAAGCCAGCACTCACCCAAGATGTGTAGCCTGAGTGTTAAATACATGGATTGATAAAGTACAAAAATTATAAGCTTTATCCAAATCCATATGCCTCCTACTTTCTTTCAGCTGTTTATAGCATCTAGTAGGAAAAAAGAATAACTGACTTAGAATTTTTATAGTAGTCTGGCCTATACTTTATTTTTCCGCTGGAAACACAATGGCATTTCCTCGATCTTCATTTTATTTTATTTTACCTGTAAGGTTTACAGCAAGAGAACCACTTAAAGATTCGCGTGGAGCCCGGTTTATTTGAGTGGACAAAGTGGGTTGCTGGGAACACGTTACCTGCATGGATACCTCCGTCAGAGTTAGCTGCAGCCAACCTGAGTGTGGATACAACCTACAGGTAACCCCTGAAAGTGCTGCCCCCCGGGCCTATGCCAAAACGCCTTCCACACTAAACAAGCAGAGGGAGGGCCAGCCAGCCTGTGAACTTGTCAGAAGCGGGGGAAGGCAAGCTATGATTTCAGAGGCCAAACAAAAAAGCCAGCATGCCTTTGTCTTTAGCATTAGTATGACTTATGTATCTTTTTCAATCTAATAATAAAACCATTTGGTATGCCAGGAACATGCATCCCGTAAGGATAACATAGTCCAGACACATGGGAGATGCGGGAGGTCAAGATGTCTTGCCTTGAATTTCCACTTTCAATTTTCCACTCTATCCTATGCTCATTTACTATTACTATAATCATGTAATGGGGCCGCTTTTAAAAAATTCTTTGTGGTGGTTCTGGCGCGTTAGCTCAGTGGTTCCAGCGCCTGCCTCACAAGCGCAAGGTCCTGAGTTCGATCCCCGGTGACCACATAGAATGCTGGGCGTGGAGACACGCCCACCAACAATCAACACCGCATACCACAGTGCCGGACATGGTGGCTCACGCCTGTCAACCCAGCACTTGGGAGGCAGAGACAGGAGGATTGCTGAGTTCGCGGCGGCTTGCCTGGGCACCATAGTGAGCTCAGGGCCAGCCTGAATTACAAAGCAAGACCCTGTCTCAAAAAGCAAAAAAAAAAAATCTTTGTGGGGACAAGGACGGGAGCCAGGCCTTTCCCCCCTATGGAAGGGCCGTGCTGTGGAGTTAGGCCCCAGCCCAGCCAGCCATCTTCATTCTATCAAGCTGTTCAAGTGGCTCACCCAGTTATACATGGCACGAGTGCACAAAGCCACACGATGACAACTAATGTTTATTGACCAATTTCTGCTCCTTAGGTATTGTATAACGTGCCGTTCTCAGTCCTTTTCCGTTGATTTTTTAAATTCTTTTTCCCTTAAACTAGTATCCTTTCTATGCTGGAACTTTTTTTTTTTTTTTTTTTGAGACAGGCTTTGTAGTTCAGGCTGGCCCTGAGCTCACTATGGAGCCCAGGCAAGCCTCCAACTCAGCAATCCTCCTGCCTCTGCCTCCCGAGTGCTGGGTTGACAGGCGTGAGTCTCCACGCCCAGCATTGTATGTGGTTTCTGGGGATCGAACTCAGGACCTTGCGCTTGGGAGGCAGGTTCCAGAACCACTGAGCTAAATCTCTGGCCCTGGAACTTTTTTTTAAAGTGTAGATTATAAACAGGTTAATAAACCACATGGACACAATTAAGAATTAATTGACAATAATCCTTTTACATTGACTGTCAAAAATTTACTCAACATTTGTAAAATCTCTGCAAAGGGCCACGAAGTGGGAAATTATGCTGGATTAGGAATAAGAGACCAGAATAAGCAGAACTTTCGTCCTGGTGATGCCTGTCACTTCGAATACCTACCAAACCACAGACGCGGCAGTGTGTGTTTCTGGCTAAGGAAGGAGAGAGGCTTCTTTCCCCCAAGCTCATTTTTCTGCTCTGCAGATGAGACCTCAGCTAATCCAATTTCTTGCACGTGTGCTACTTCTCGCTTTAAAGGAATCTTCAGTCCTCGAAAGTAAAGTTACATTAGTCAATGAGGCCCCTACTAATATACATCCCACGTCATTCTCGGGCCACTGTCTTCCTGTGCCCTCGGGGCGTGCATAGGAATGAACTGTTGGCTGCAGCCTACCAGGCATCCTCCCTCTGGCCCAGGAAGAGTTTGACTGTCCCTCTGTCTGTCCGTCTGTCCATCTGTCCTGCCTGGATGACTGTGGCTGTGTCGGCTTCCCCCAGGGTGAGTCTGCTCTGGACTTCGAGCTCCCCAGGGCGCCACAGCCCGAGGGAGGAAGGCTGGAGACTGCGGATCGGGACCCAGTTCTTATTCTATTTTTCCTTTTCCTCTGCAGCAAATCAAAATTTCATTCAACCATATTTTGCTTGGGGAGGGGCCTTTAATTCCACAAATCAGTGGAGAAAGCCAAAGTTAAAAGTGCGGGAGAACAGGAGGGAGGAGGCACCAGAGGAAGGTTAGGGAAACTTCCCACACTGCTGACTCCTATCCAGTCATAGCCACAGGCCCAAAACTGTCCCGGGGGCTGGGTGTGGACAGCTAACACAGTCCCAGAAGCTAGCGGGCAGCAAGGCAGAAAAAACAAAATGCATGTTGACTGGGTGAGGTTTCAGAAGGACTGGGCAGACGAGGGGCGAGGGAGGGCATCCATGCTGGAGGGGGACACACCATGCTTCAGCTTGGCCTTAGGCGAAAATCCTGTACCACAGCAGGTAGGGAGTGGAGAGTAGAGAAGGAAGAGGGCCTTCCTGCAGGTGCCACCTGAGAGCCTGCAGTGCTGAGGACCAGATCTGGTGGTGGCTGGAAGCCCTTGGCTCGGTGGGTGGTTCAGGACCTTGCAACAAGTGTGGCCAGCGGCCCTATGCCCATCAGGACTGATTAGACCAGGACTGTTCCGAGATTCAGTCTTGCGGTGCTGACAAAAGGCAAAGGCAAGAACTGAACAGGGAATCTAGATCCCAGCATCCATCCTGCTCCTCATTTACATAAACCCACCCATCACAATGTGATCTCACCCTGAACCACTCCTATGAAGTGGCCTCCCCCCCACACACACACCCAGTGTGGGGGTGGGGCAGCTCCACCCGGACCGGGTGATGTAAACGTTATGGAACTGGCTGAGAGGTAGGAATGGAGAGGGAAAGCATTTGCCTTAGATCAAAGAGGTCTGGCCCCAACAAGCAGTGATTTGTGTCTGTCCCCAGAGGAGGGTGATCTGGGTGCTGTTTCACAGAAGAAACATGCAGGCTGAGAGGTTAGATGAGACTAGATTTCCTTCACATGGGACAATGCCGCTCATCCTCTCTGAACAGTAAAGCCAAATGCACAGAAAGGCAGTCTTTCAAAAGCTTTCCATCGCAGAGGACTAGCTCCCAGGCCAGACCTGCAACCCCGATTCGAGTCCAGGCTCTAGGACTTTGCTAACAGTGTGAGCATGTCAACTTGCCTTTGGGAGCCTCAGTTTTGTCATTTGGAAACTCAGGTTTCTCAAAAGTATCGTGGAAAGATTATACTGAAAGAATGCAGGCAGGGTGCTGGTACAGGGCCTGATCCATGGGAACCTCTCATAAATGTTTTTCTAGAACTAATAGCGGCGGTAATGGTAATGCACTCTGGGGCATGCCATGCAAACTTCACTTTGAGACCATACTGACCACCTGCACCAGGCGCCCCCACACTGAGTGCTGCAGACTGATGGCCACAGTGGGTGCTTTGCCCCAAATGCCTTTGTAGATTGTGTCATAATTACCACTTACATTGGTGCCCATCCCACCCAGTTGGTCCAGACACTTCCTCAAGCACAAAAATTGGTTTCTCTTCATCTTTATGTCCCTGGGTTTCTACTACCAGCTACAGTGAATCCTTGACTTAGTGACGAGTTCTGTCCTGGGAGAACATTCCTAAGTCCGATTTGTTCATAATCTGACAAAGTAAGTTTTGTATAAGTACACGTGTGAATCTTCACAGTACATCTGTGAAAGTTTGCAATGCAAATGTTTGTCTACCAGTATACGGTAGACAAACTGTCTACTGTATACGGTTTGTGTTCAAAATAAGGAAAGAGAAGGATAAGGCTGGTGGAAATGTCATAATCTCTGGGCCAGGGATTTAGCTCAGTGGTTCCGGCATCTGCCTCGCAACCACAAGGTCGCAAATTCAATCCCTGGTACCACATTCCATAGTACCGGGCGTGGTAGCTCACACCTGTAATCCCAGCACTTGAGAGACAGAGGCAGGAGGATTGCTGAGTTCCAGGCTTGCCTGGGCTACATAGTGAGCTCAGGGCCAGCCTGGACTACAAAGCGAGACCCTGTCTCAAAAAAAAAAAAAGGTCATACCCTCACAAGTCAGATGGACTAGACACCTGCTTTTAACACTGGTTCTCACAATTTTTTGTGAATAAGGCTTTTGAAGGAAGCCTGGGACTTTTTACGTGATCAAATAAGGAGATCTAATCTCTGCCCTTCTTCCTGTTAGTACGAGATTAGGACATCAGTGACCCATGTCCAGTAAAGGTAGTCAGACTCGTCCGTCACACTGTGGGTGACAGTCACCGTGATACCATGTGTGGCCTTTTCTCTGCATAAGTCAGCAGTACCTCCATCTAATAGAAGTGTTGTCCCCTTCTCCTTTCTAGGGAAATGGATAAGCCGACATAGGGGAACTTTGAAAAGGCTGTGGAATGAAGGTGTAGAGTGAAATCAATCGTTACGTCACAGGATCAGAATGTTTTCATTTCCTTTGTTCATTTTTATGTTACAGACCTCACATTCCTGTCAGCAAATTAGTGATTTCAGAATCCTATGACACTTACATAAGTAGGAGTTTCCAAGTAACAAAAGAGATAATAGGTGAATGTAAAAGTAAAGGTAAGTGATGCTGCTTTTGTTTTTGTTTTTCTTTAAGTGGGATTACTTTGGACTGCGCGTTTAAATATGTACTCATTTCTCCATCATGGTTAATTGCCTATTCACGGTGTTTGAACTTGTTTTGACAGACTTGCTTAATAGGAACGAAATACATTTCCAAACTGTCTTCTAAATAGTCTCACATTAAATTTATAAAACCTCTGAGAACCTGAAATGCTAGGTATTCCGAAGGAACACACTAGACCTAGTTGCTGTACTAAAGGACGTAGAACCTGCGTTGTAGCTAGTCCTCTGGTACCTGTGGAGAGCAGTTTCTAGAAGTTTTCTAGGGTAACACTGCTTTCCTATAACTTATCCAAGAGCGTGGATTCCACAAACAAACCCATCTACGCAAACACACCTACTGTCCCTCATGCCACCAAGAGCAGTGCTATGTCAGGCTCGGGTCTGTTTGCTATGGTGATTGTTAAAACTGAGCTCAAATATTTACCGTACGTAGGAGGGACTGTTCAGTATAAATCAGAGACTGGAATTATGCACATGAAATGTTACCAGTGAGCAACAGTGGACAGATGGCTCCCACTCCCGGTCATCAACCTAGGCTGCTCACTGTGGCGAAGGCGCTCAGCAGGGCTCTCAGCCAGGTTTCCAGTAATCACCTCGCTGCAGGGACAGCATTTAAGCCTGGAGTAGAAGGGCTGGCATGGGGAGCCCTTTGGACATGGGACACTTCTGCATCTCGACTGAGCTGGTAGACGTGTGCGCTCACAGACGTGCTCAAACCGGTGAGCCTACGGGTGATTAGAAGAGGATGCCTCGATTCTACCAGTGTCCATTTCCTGGTTTTCATAACGTGCTGTAATTATGAAAGCTGCGCCTGCTGGGGGAGGCTGGGAAAAGAGGCTGAAATCTCTTCAGGACATATGTGTTTATCTGTGAACCTATAGAATTTTCTTCTTTCTTTTTCCTTTCTAAATTTTTTTTCAGCACCGGGAATTGAACCCAGGGTGTTATGCATGCTAGGCAAGCATGCTACCACAGAGCTATATCCTCTGTCCCTTTTAAAAAGTGTTTTAATCAACACATACTAATTGCACATGCTAATGGGACACAGTGCGTGTGATATGTCAACGTTTATACAGTGGTAATGATCCAATCAGGATAATTAACTTTTCCCTTTCCTTAAACATTCATCATTTCTTTGTGTTAGATATAATTATAAGATAAAGTCTTTGTTTTAAGCCATCCTTTGGGACTCTTGCCTGGTTAATGAGGCAGCCTTATGGTAAGGAAAAATTTTTACAGTATTGCTTGGACAACCTGTCTTCTCTTTGAGAATGCTTGTCCCAGAACACATAGTTTTCAGTACAGTGTTTACAAAGTTTACACCTGCCTTTCTAGAAACAGTCTTCCCTTTCTTTGCTTCCCTCTCCAGGAAATAACATTCTGATTGTGGCCCATGCATCTTCCCTCGAAGCATGTACCTGCCAGCTTCAGGGCCTATCACCTCAGAACTCCAAAGACTTTGTGCAGATGGTCCGAAAGGTAATTCATTCTCACATTTAGGGAGCCCATGATGCCTGGTAGTTTAATAACTGTTCAGTGACTGGCCAATAACTAATTTCTTCGAAGCACGCATTTACAGTGAGCTAAGAGGATTCATTCTCACTTAACCAAGATCTATTGAGTGGGACTCTGTATAAGGCACTTTATTAGGCCTTGCATAAAAAGAAAAGACGTGTTTGTGCTAGTTCTAGCTTGTAGGAGCTAAGATTTAGGAAGCAGCTTAGAATTATAAGCCATGAGGGATGCTGGAGTACAGGAACAGAGGTGAGTTCAAAACATGTGCAAAAGCTTAGCTAGAGGAGAAGTCTTAACAAGTAGGCCAGACAGGGAGGCCCAGAATTACAGTGATCCTTGTCCAGCTGAAAGGCAAAGTCGGAACAAGGTAGCGAGACGGAACCACAGGGGTTGGCCCCCACTTCCCCTTTTGCTCACAGCTACTGCCTCCTTTCTCTACCACTAGAGCACCCTGTTCAAACTCTCCTTTCTAAAAAGCGTACTTACTTACACCTCTGTCCTTCCTTGTCATCCGGGCACAGCTGGAGGGCAGGGATTTTTTTTTTTTTTTGAGACAGGATCTCGCTTTATAGTTCAGGCTGGCTCTGAGCTCACTATGTAGCCCAGGCAAGCCTCGAACTCAGCAATCCTCCTGTCTCTGCCTCCCGAGTGCTGGGATGACAGGCCACCACGCCCGGCACTGTGGTATGTGGCGTTGATTGCTGGTGGGCGTGAGTCTCCACGCCCAGCATTATATGTGGTTTCCGGTATCGAACTGAGGACCTTGCGCTTGCAAGGCAGGCGCCAGAACCATTGAGCTAACCCTCAGGCCCGAGGACAGGGATTTTTATCTTGTTCATGGATGTCTCTCTGGATACCTGACCGGAAGCTAACTACATTCTGAAACTGTCAAGTTAGCTTCTACTTTGAACGTCACAGTTATATATATATATATATGCCATGCACTTCCTGAAAAAAAGACAAAGCCAAGGTGGTTTCCGGGGATTGAACTCAGGACCTTGTTTAAAACAATTTTTTAAACTGAATAATCATTTCCATTGTGCCCTGGGGTCATTTCTGAAATATCTGGAGTGCCTTTTGAATCTGCAATTAGGGATTAATTCCAGGCTCTTCAGCATTACAACAGATTCCTTCTATCTGAGGTTTTGTTTGCTGATGTTTCAGTTACCTGAGGCCAACAGAGACCCCAAAATGCAGGGCTTACTCTAGAATAAGATGTTCTGATGGAGAAAAGGGAAAAACACATTCACAATATTTTCATTACAATATTTTTTTTACTAGAATATATTTTTATATTTTCTTATCGTTAGTCTCTTCTCTACCTGATTTTTACATTCAACTGTATCATAGATACATATGTATAGAAAAATGTATGTAAATGTAGGATTCAGTACCGTCTAAGGTTGTTGGAGGGCAACTAGTACATTTAATTTTGTTCTCTTTGTTCTCTCCCTACTAAGCAGCAGTCTATAAACAACTGCCTGTAATAGGGCACTCACTTTTAATAGACCCTTCTGGTAAATCCTCTTGCAGGACAAATACTCTTCTCTCCAGTTTATCTGTTTTTTTGGCCTTTGAAGGAGATACATTTCTGCAAAGCCCCCGTTGCTTGCCAGTGTCAGCCAAGGGCACCCGAACATCTTGTGTCTGGGGGTGAAAGTGAAGGGGTTAACGCTCTGTTTTCTTCTGTTTTCCATTTGCTCACTGCTCTGGCTTCAGATCCCATACCTGGGCTTTTGTTCCTGTGAAGAATTAGGAGAAACTGGAATATGGCAGCTGACAGACCCACCCATTCTTCCTCTGACCCATGGACCCACCGGGGGCTTCAACTGGAGAGAAACCCTGCTTCAAGAGTAAGCCCGGGAGGGCTGAGAGCAAAAGGTCTTTCGGGGAAGGTTCAGTAAGAGAGGAAAACTATGCACCGCATTCCAAGCGGACAGATCAAATTTAACACACTGCCTTTCATGCTTAAGGTTCTTGTGACTGCATAAATGAGCAAAAGGCCTGAGTCAGGGGGCGAAAAAGCCGGTCTCTGGGACTCTTGCCTGGCTAACGAGGCTTTGGAGAATTGTCCTCTTGAACCTGAAGCGGCTGCGGCAGAGCCCCCCCCATCCTCGTTCAGGCTGTGCACGGCTAAGGAGCTTCACTCCTCCCCACCGGAACTGCCGCCCGCTCTCCAGGCGATGCAGGAAGGAGCTGGTCTGGAGTCCAGCCCGGGGGTGGGCCATTTTCAAATCAGGCAAAGCCAAGCTGGAAGTTCTGCTAAGGTTTTCAGGAAACGTGCCCCACAGAGAGCTGTCCTTAGGTTACTCCTGAAATTCTCCACTTGGTAGACTCCGAGTGTTAGCATCACTGGCTCCAGACACTCGCCTAAGGAGTCTTACATTTGCCCCGGTACTTCTTCATTTTTTTCTGGATGGGCTTCCTGCTTCTCTCTCCGAAAAGGGGAGGTAAAGCTCTTCTGCTCTCCAAAGCACTTTTAGATCCTCCAGAGGAAGATAAATAAACGAGACATTCTGTGGTAGGTGCAGAGGACTTGCGTAATAAAAAGTACACGGAATTAGGTCTCTTGCTGCCTAAGGTGCCACAGCACTTCTAAGTCACCAAAATTTGTTCATCTTTGCTCCTAGCCTGACAGTGCTAACTAGTTAGGGAGGCTGAGATTTTGGAAGGATGTGTGTACAGGACGTCCTTTGGATCAGCAGGAAGCCCATTCTGTGCAGTGTGGACATCTTGACAAACCACCCCGAGGGCCAGGTTGCGGTGCCCTCCCAGGACATGCCAACCAAACAGAATGTCCAGAGATGCACCAGTTGTACCAGGGACGTATAATGAAGTCAGGGAACTCATTTAGCTGATGACAGTCACGACTGCACTACTACTTGTGCTGTCCTTTGTTTGTCTATGATCATTTAAAAGCTATAGGAGGTAGGGCTATTTGAGGAAAGACAGAGAGCCACAGCCTGTGGTTTCTTATTGCAACTTCTTCCTGTATTTAGAGGGAGTTTATTTAAAAGAAAAATAAATGACAATCAAACCAGAACATCAGTTATCAATGTCTGTGTAATCGTGTGAATAGCTCACTGTTAGAGCCACAGAACACAGCAGTGTTCAGCCACACTGCTGACTGTTGGAGTCTGGCGTGACACAGTTCATTGCTTAAAATTTCAACCATTTCAAGGGGATGTTAGTGTTAGACAAATCTAGATGTGCTGTAGCAACATTGAATAGTTGTAAAACCCAGATGTACAAGACATGTGGTTTTAAAAGCAGACCTATGCTTGTATTTGGAATTGAAATCTGATGACGGCTGAAGAAAGGGGAAGTGAAAGGTGATTGTCACCTTTATGTTAGCAAAAGGATTATGGTTGTATTTTTTTAAAAAAGAGCAAAAGGATTATGGGTATACTTCTCACCTAGAGAAATATATTATGAAATTCCCATTTTAAGAAATAATTATGGCTTCTCCTAGCATCGCACAAATACTGCTCCAGCTTCTGGCCATAGAAATAACTGTGCTGACATATGTATATGTTTTAACATTAAAATATCTGGGAGGGCCGGGCGTGGTGGCTCGCGCCTGTCATCCCAGCACTCGGGAGGCAGAGACAGGAGGATTGCTGAGTTCCAGGCTTGCCTGGGCTACATAGTGAGCTCAGGGCCAGCCTGAACTACAAAGCGAGACCCTGTCTCAAAAAAAAAAAAAAAAAAAAAAATATCTGGGAGGAAAATACTCCCACTAAAGTTCTTAAAACTCACAGTTCACCCAACATAATGAGCTTGATGTCCCCTCTTCTGGTGTTCAAAACAAAGTGGATCCACTCTCTAATGTTTGTGGACTTCCCACAAATTCTCATGGGCTCTGAGCGCTCGGAATGATTTCATGAACGCTTCATGTCAGATTTCCTTGAAACTGTGGGTGTGTGTTCTGGACAGTGTCTGTGCTTTTATAAAATATAGTCAAAAGAGATGACCCCCTCCATCTCTTCAGGTTGTGCTAGATGTCCCGACCCCTGGGCTTCACTCCATTGTCCTTAGTCCAGTATCGAGATAGCCTTAGGCAGCTGTCTCCAGGAGCTGAAGGAAGCACGGATCTGCAGCAATTTTCTGGATAATTTAGGTGGAAAACCCTGAATCCAAGAAAAACAAAAAAAAAACGTATTTTCTACTGTAATTAACTAGATTGCTTACCCAAAAATGGCTGAATGATCTGAATTCACATTAAAATCTCATTTCACACTTACCTACCTAAAAAATTAAAGTTGGACTCCAATGAGAAGTTCTTTAGAAATCATGTCGAATCTATGTGTAATGAAAGAGCTCATGCTATTACCAGATTTCACATTCATGCAAAAATACAAGGTTGACCTCGCAGGCTGAGTTGAGGCTCTTTCTTTGCGATCTGAAGCTGATGCTTATTGAAATTTTCACTACGACGTGGAGGAAGGATAGAAAAGAAAGGAGGGAAGGAATCGCCAGAAAAGAATCAAATGTTTTCTTATACCGAGGGTCGTTTCTGAGTTAGAAATCTATCTGGAATAAACTAGTGGAAGTAAACTGAGGTAAAGGGCTTAATCCAAGATGGGAAATCTCAGTTTGCTGCTTCTCCAGGTACGGCACTTCGGGCTGCTAAGGACCCAGGACCGTTCATCTGCGGGACTTCGCTTTCTCTGAGTTTAACGTGCCATGTGGATTCCTTGTGGGCCAGAATACCTGGCATAGTTAATGCTAGGCTGAGGGTTTCATTTGCCCAGGCACTCTTCCCCATTCCTGCCTGGGCACCGAGCCTCCCCATAGGCCTTCAGATGGCAACATTCCCCATACATTTAGATTCAGATTAAATGGCTGATTAAATGGCCATCTGATGGCTGAATGGGGGGGGCATTTTTCACCCTGTAGTGAAATGTTTGGAAGAGTTTCTACTTTTTATTTTAATTATATTTTAACCAAAGAATTATTTTAAAGTAACCTTATATTTGAAAGATGATATTTTAAAAATGCCTTCTGGAATATCAGTTTGATAAATCATTGTTGATCACTCTCATCAGCAGCGTCTGGAACACATACAGACTGTCCTGTTGTGTGTAGCATTGCCCTAGATGTTTCTTTCCACTCAACTAGCAGTATTCATATTAAAATGAAGTCTTTTGTTTCACTTACCTAATGTCACTGAGAACTGATTGAACAGCAGCAAGCAGAAAAGTTCCTCTCCTTGCCTTTGTAGAAAGGCCTTCCTGTGCCTTAGCCTAGGCGCTCCCCATGCCAGTGTTTGAATCCAAAAACAGTGATGAATTGCTCTTTTGAATTTACTCTAAGTCATGCGTGTGTCAGAATACAGATGAACCTCAGGTTAATTTCCACAGGCTTCGGCACAGTCAACTGCGACCACATCTGCGTGAAGCCCGGTGGCGAGGCTGGGGATGATTTGCATTTAAATTAGAACCCAGGCCCACGTGTGAGGAGGGAGGGGCGCTGGTCTGAGGCGGCTTCCTTGGGGGCGGGGCTGGCGAGGGAGACCGGAAAGAGCCATTGAACACCACCAGTTCAGGTTAACGTTGACTTTACAAAGGTGATGGGATGATTTCGTTAGGTGATGGCCGACGTTTTTCACTTTTTAAACATAGGATTAAAATTGGATCTGCTTCTCTTTAATATTTCAACATAATTTCCTAGGAAAGTAGCTAGCTATAATGAAAATTTAAGGGAAAGGGGGAAAGATCGCCTCTAAAAGCAGAGGAAGCAGCTCGATTTTTAAAAATAAGTATAATATTAGCTTTGGTGCACAGTGTGTAGGCTTACATTAATAGTGATGAGTAGGCAAACTTAATGTACAATCAGTTCCTACAAATATCTCACCAGTATTACTTCGCTGCCGTAACTCACACAAAAATTGGAATTTTACAGCTGTTCAGCTATCCATGGACTCTGTACAGGACACATATGCATCATGAAAAATGTGTAGTTGTTCCTCTGTTGACTGCCGGGAAGGCGGAACACCGTCCCAAAGCTTTGTGGTTATGCACAGGCCATTTTAAACCTGCCATGTGGAAAAGGCATATTGGTTTCTCATTTGTAAGACTGTTGTACCATTTTTTTCTATGTGATACATGTGTATTTATTTGAAACGTAGTTTGTAATTACAAGAAAGAAAACCACCCCTGTCTGTATTGCCAGGTTCCTTGTACATTCCTTGTGGCGCTTGTGTTTTCCTGCCAGACAGCGCTGCCCGCCTGGCACAACTGGCACCATTGTAACCAGTCCGGTCGGTCCAGGCACATCACTGTTGAAATGGTTCATGGATGATTTAATAAAGAGAAACTGCGACCTCAGTTCATCCAGAGCAATCGCGTGTTAGTTCTGATGGTGTCTCTTGGTAGCGTCTTCCCCAATGTGACTGGTCACTATGACTTTGGAAGTCTCCATTCAAAGGTCTGAGTCATTTCTCACCGGGCCTCAGGGGTGCTTGCTGTTATCTGACCGGACGTGAAGGACACGACCACGGTGTGGTGTGCGTCTCGGTCCCCTCTGGTCCGATAGCCCACCAGCCTCTGAGTCATCTAGGCTGGAGAGGTGAAAACCCACCCATTATTATAGGTAGAAAAGCCAGCTAGACATATGTAGGCAGATAGATAGGGCCGGCCCTTGATAGACTTGCAAAAAAGAGGATCCTTCTGAAGGTCAACACCATCAATGAGAAACTACAGGCCTCATTCTCCTCCCGGGGCAGAAGGTCAAGGTCTGGATCCAGCCCCTCCCTGGAAGACAGTCATTACAGAATCCCCAGATAATGGGAAGGACCTTGAACCACCTGGAGGAGTCTCCGGACAAGCAAGACCCTCTAGGGCTCGATTTCTCATTGGACCTATTCAATCAAAACGTTGCTGAAGTAGCTATGCTTGTCATTTACCCATTGGAGAGTCACAGTTTGCCCATTTCTTTCAAATCTTATTGGTAGCCCCCTATTTCAGACCTGCCTCACCTCATGGCTTTGCTCCATAAAAGCCCTCTAAAAAGTGAGGTAGGGGGGTTACCCACTTTCCGGGCCCCCCTTCTGTCTCTCTTAAGGCAGAAGCTTTCTCTCTCAATAAAATTTTCCTACTCAAACCTCCGTCGTTCCTAAAATTAATTCTTCGATTTTTAGAGAACACGAACTCGCGTTTCAGGTGGGGAGTTAGGCCTTAACTCTCCTGCGTCACCATGACTGACAAAGCCACCTCTAAAATGCTTTCACTTTTGCCCACGTGCAAACCTTGGGGGACACAATATAACTTTTCTTCTGTAATCAGCACCACAAAATTGAACTTTTTAAAGTTACTTGTCTTCCTCAGAGACAAATGGTTTCTCCAAACTCCTCCCAGGCCAAAAATTGCCACTCCTGCCCTTCCTTAGCCCAGATCAGCCGACAGAACTATGTTCTGGCACCCTGCGATCCAGTTCGGTTTCATTTCCACTGTAGGGAAGGGTGGAGGAGTCTGGCCCAGGAAGGGTTAAAACCAGCCTGATGTATCTGTCTCATTCTATTTCCTCCCTAGCTGTTCTTGCTGTAACAGATTCTACCAACCTATACAGGAGGCTGTTTTCATGACAAGGCCCCTCCACCTCCTGGGAGCTACCTTTGAATAAATTCTTTTTCCTTTTTTTTTTTTTTTTTTTTTGAGACAGGGTCTCGCTTTGTAGTTCAGGCTGGCTCTGAGCTCACTATGGTGCCCAGGCAAGCCTGGAACTCAGCAATCCTCCTGCCTCTGCCTCTCGAGTGCTGGGATGACAGGCGTGAGCCACCACGCCTGGCTCTTTTTCCTTTTTAACAAAATCCACAGCCTCAGGCTGGAGATTTAGCTCAGTAGTTTCAGCGCCTGCCTGGCAAGCACAAGGTCCTTGGTTTGCTCCAGGTAACGCAATCAGTACCACATACCACAGTGCCGGGCTCGGTGGGCTACACAGTGAGCTCAGGGCCAGCCTGAACTGCAAAGCGAGACCCTGTCTCAGAAGAAAAAGAAAAAACGCACGGCCTCCTTTGATTAGGTCAGTGAACCTGAGCACGTGACACCTGTACCAACCCTAGGTTCGTGACTGACGCCCCATAGCAAAAGACAAGGAGGAAAACAAGTCTACACATTTTAAGTTTTCCTGAAATGGGAAATTTTGTAAGGAAATGAAGATCCAAATAAACAGTTAAGTCTTTTTGGTGGAGGTGGCAGAAGACAGAATCATCCTAAATTGCCCAGGCTGGCCTCAAACTTGGAATCTTCCTGCCTCAGCCTCCTGAGTGCTGGGGATTACAGACATGCACCCCCCAGGCCCAGGTTAAGCCTGAACATTTTTATGCTGTTTGATGAAAAGTAAGTAGACATGGAGAGACAAAAAGTGAAGAAGATATTCCGGAATGGGGGTAGGGCCAGAGAAGTAGCTCAGTAGCACAGCACCTGCCTGGCACTGGCAAAGCCCAGAAGTTGATTTCCGGTACCCAGTAATTAAGTCATTAATTAAATGGAATAAACCAGGGACACAGTGAAGCCTGTTCAGATTTCACTCACTGCTCCTCTCTTTTCAGGGGTGCTCTTCCTATCCAGGGGCAAGGAGGGTGCTTCTCACAGCTGGTTTAGGGGAGATGGGCAGGGACCTGGGGGGATCAGTGACTTTCTAGTTTCTATTTTCTAAATTCCTTCAGCTTAAACTATTCAATATATACCTGGACATTGTGGTACACATCTGTAACCTCAGCACTCTGCGAGGCTGAGGCAGAGGAATTACGAGCTGGAGTCCAGCCTGGGCACCTCAGCAAGGCCCTGAGACCCTGTCCCACGAAACAGTGACAACAAAGAGCTAGCTCAGTGGAAAGGCCCTGGGATCAGTCCGGAGTACGATGGTCAGTCGATTATTCAGTCAATCAGAGAGGGCTGGAGATGCAGCTCAGTAGAAAGGCCCTGAGTTCTACCCCCAGCACCACCAAAAGTTGTTTTCAGCATGCCGAGGCACCATATTTTGGGGGAGCATGTCTGAGCCCCCTGGGAGCCTGCATCGCTCATCACAACCTACCTCAAGAAGGGGCTTCATTCTACACTACAACCACCATTCCATGCACTGCAGAGTCATTAGATGTCAGGCTAACGGGGCTTAAAAGCAGGCCTTGAAGCAGACTTGTGCCCAGGACGTGAATCAACTATCCACTCCCCTGACAGGGCTGGCTCCCGAGGAGACGCCGCGGCTCGGGATGGGATCTGACAAAAGGCCAGGCCATGTTTAGCCTTCTGGCGAGTTCTCAGCCGCTCTCTGCTTGACAGTCCCAGACTCACTTTGGCCTTGTGTGAATTCCATAAGGCTGCCTACATGTCCCAAGAAAATCGATCAGTGCACGGTGCATCTGTTTAAGCTTAAATCAGCAAAATGTGGTGATGGTGTTTTTGAAAGTTGTTTGATGCTCAGGGGGAAAAAAAAAAAGGAAAAACACCTTCCTCCAGACCACGTAGAATACTTCGTTTTGCCAGAAATAGGCACATGAGACCCAGATGGCTCACTGCTGGCCACGGAAAGATGCCATAGTTTATTCTGCTCACCAGTTGCTGCTGTGTTCTTGGGGCAGTCCTAAAGGTCTGTATTGCTAAGAACATCTTGCTGTAGTAAGAACTGAGTACTCAGTTGTCTGGCCTGGGCTTGAATGTACAGTTCTTCTGACTTAGTGCTGAACTAGGATTACAGGTATGCACCGCCAAGTTTTGTTAAAAAGCAATATTTTTTGAGACAGAGTCACACTTTGTAGTTCAGGCTGGTCCTGAGTTCACTATCCCAGGCAAGCCTTGAACTCAGCAATCCTCCTGCCTCTGCCTCCCGAGTGCTGGGATTATAGGCGTGAGCCACCATGTCTGGCATTGTGATGTGTGGTACTGATTGGTGGTGGGTGTGAGTCACTACACCCAATATTGTTGTATGTAGTTACTGGGGATTGAACCAGGGACCTTGCGCTTGCAAGGCAGGTGCTGGAACCACCTAAATCTCTGGCCCATAAAAAAATTTTAAACATTTACTGACTGGCCCTTTACGGGAAGAACTTGCTAATATCTAATGTAGGGTTGGTGAAATGTTGGGATTTTATTCTAAATCCACAGAATCTAGCACAAAAACTAGCTTTGCCGAATCAAATGCAGCAATTACTGAGCACTTGTATTTATCAGGATCTAAAGAGCTTTACACATATAAACATTAATCTTCTGGGGCCAGAGATTTAGTTCAGTGGTTCCGGTGCCTGCCTAGCAAGTGCAAGGTCCCTGGTTCAATACCCGGTAACCACATACAATAATACTAGGTGTGGTGACTCACACCCACTAGCAATCAGTACCACATGTTACAGTGCCAGGCATGGTGGCTCATGCCTATAATCCTGGCATTTGGGAGGCAGAGGCAGAAGGATCGCTGAGTTTGAGGCTTCCCTGGGTTACATAGTTAGCTCAGAGCCAGCCTGAACTACAGAGCAAGACCCTGCCTCGAAAAAAAAAGAAAAATGTTCTGGACAAATTGCTCAATTGATACTGTTAGTTCCATATTATAAAAGAGGAACCTGCTTTTGAAAAAGTCAATAACTTGCTCATAGTCATATAATTAAGAAGTGCTGAACCTGACAATTCACTATTCCAGCCTAGTTCCAGAGCCTGTATAATAGTTTAAAATGTTTTGAAAGAAATGTTCATGAAAATATTGGAGAAGCCTGAAGTACCTGGGAGATGCCTGGGTTTTCAGCACAAAGAGGAGGCAGCATGACTTCCCTGTGGTCTCCTCATGTACAGGAAAAAACATTAAGAATGCCCACCCAGGGCTGGAGATTTGGCTCAGTGGTTCCAGCACCTGCCTCACAAGCGCAGTGGTCCCGAGTTCGATCCAAGTAACCACATACAGTGCTGGGTGTGGTGACTCACGCCCACCAGCAATCAATACCACAAACCACAGTGCCGGGAGTGGTGGCTCACACCAGTCATCCCAGCACTCGGGAGGCAGAGAAAGGAGGATTGCTGAGTTCCAGGCTTGCCTGGGCTACATAGTGAGCTCAGGGCCAGCCTGAACTACAAAGCGAGACCCTGTCTCAAAAAAAAGAAGGAATGCCCACCCATCTCCGAAGAGCCAGGACCTGCCACGGCCTTTGCCGTTGAGGTGTCTGCCTTCTGAGAGCAACTCCAGATGACTTTGTCTCTGATACACCCCATTTAACAACCGTTCACCTCTGTGAAGGCCCAGGTTCACTAGAGAGATTTCCAGGCAGAAGTCTCAACAGCAAACACTTAGCTTCCCCTCCCCATTCCCCTTTTCCAAGCAGACCCAACTTACCATGGCTCCTGCGGTGCAGCCCTCGCCATCTAGCTCTGTGGATTTTATTAGGTTTTTTATATAACATGCTGCGGGTGCTTTAGGTACTGGGTTCTGTGCAAACCTCCCAGTCACTTCAGCATTTCACTACTGTCACATTTTTGTTTTTGTTTTTGTTTTTTTTTTTGAGACAAGGTCTCGCTTTGTAGTTCAGGCTGGCCCTGAGCTCACTATGCAGCCCAGGCAAGCCTCGAACTCAGCAATCCTCCTGCCTCTGCTTCCCGAGTGCTGGACTACTGTCACATTTTACAACTGGGAAAACTGATTAGAAGAGGCAAGTGATGTGCCAAGTTTACACAGGGACCAGTGACGAAGCCCAGGTGACCAGCCAGGCCTTGCCCGCCTCCCACACCCACCTGGGCTCATCCCGCCAAGCTTTGCGGCCCCTAGGAAACTTTTTCTGAATGAATAACTAATGTCAGAGGTCTGGCTGGTCTGGCTTAGCAGCTCCATGTTATGTTCTACATCAGGGCTCACACAACCCTGTCTCACATGTGAATTAGTAGCCGCATCTGCCTGAAAATGAGGCGAACCCCCCTCTCTCCCTTGCCTTGGGAAAGGCCACGATTCCCCACAACAGTCGTGAAAGGTCAAGAAAGTTTAGGGCCGTCCTGT
>PVIC010034252.1:0-19698 GCA_004025085.1 Thryonomys swinderianus
ATTAATAATCAAGTTTTATCAATGCTTCCTAGTTATCCCAGTATTTACTTACAAATGCCAGCATGTTTTAGAAATATAGGCAAGTATCTCTAGAAATTACCTGGAAAATTTTCAAAAAGTCTCAGTGAACATCTTCCTTAAATAGAATGTTCTACTTAAATAATATATATTATAAATATAACATTATTTATCTATATAAAAGAATAAAATGCTATCCTTTGTGGGAAAATGGGTGAAACATTAAATTAGCTGAAGTAAGTTAGGCAAAAAAGAAAACAGTTAGGACGATTCCTTGATTTTAGGTAGAAGCTACAAAAGCTGATTCCGTAGAAGAGAGACTAGTACAGTGGTCGAGGCCGGAAGACTCGAGGGGAAAGGAGGTGGAGCCAGTACGAGGCTGCATAACAGCTACCAAAATACTTGTACGTAGGAAGAATAGTTTCCAGTGTTCTACTGCACAAAAGGGAAACTACAGTTTATAATAATCTACAGTATACTTTATAAAGAACTAAGACAGGAATTCAAAAGTTCTCGACACCAAGAAATGATTTAAGACAACAGAAGTGTTAATTGCCCTGACTGATCATTACACATTTATACATGTACTGAGTAATTAATTAGTATGATCTCTAAATATACAGAATAAGGTGGAAATTAATTTTTTTTTTTGAGACAGGGTCTTGCTTTGTAGTTCAGGCTGGCCCTAAGCTCACTATGTAGCCCAGGCAAGCCTTGAACTCAGCAGTCCTCCTGCCTCTGCCTCTCAAGTGCTGGGATTACAGGCATGAGCCACCACGCCCTGCACTGTGGTATGTGGTATTGATGGCTGGTGGGTGTGAGTCACCATGCCCAGCATTGTATGCAGTTACCGGGATCGAACTCAGGCCCTTGTGCTTGCAAGGCAGGCGCTGGAACCACTGAGCTAAATCTCCGGCCCTGAAATTAAATTTTTAAAATCCATATATAAACAGTAAGTATGCTACACAATGTGTATATACTTATATATGCACATATAATTGTATATAAAATCATAATTAATATTTATTCTGGGTCAGGCTCTACTCCAAGCATTTTAACTCTTATTTAATCTAAAATTATTAAACATTCAATCTTCCACTCTGAACAAAGTGGTTCTCTTACTATACAGGTTTATAAAAAACGAGGCACAGAGAAGTTAAGTAACTCGACATCACACAGTTGATAAACAGCAGGGCTTGGATTCAAATCAAGAGAGTCTACCTGTACAGCCCACATTCTCAGATGTGTGTGCGGGTACACGGCCCGGGTGAGGGGGGCCGGAGGACAAGGGCGATGCAGAGCAGGACAGAGGATGGATGTCAGACCGAAATAAGAGTTCAGAGGCAGAGCACGAGCAAACAGAAAGACTGAACCAATGGTCCACAGACTGACAGCAACAGACAGACTACGTCATAATTTTTAAACTTACCTGGAAAAGCAAAAAAAGATATAAATTATGTTTGTAGCTAACTCAACGCTTTGCTTCCAGTCTTCTCTCAGGACTCTTGCTAGAGCACCAAGGGCAGTTTCTACAGAGAAAGGGAACATAAGAAACGGTCATTTGCTTTGACTCTTGTAAAAAGGGTGACTGGTTTTAAATGACTACTTGTTAATAAATAACAAAGCTAAGATGGAACTAGGACAAAAAAGTAGGATGCTTCTTTCCAATACAGAAAGCTGTTGTAAAACTAAAATATAACTTTTACTTAAAACATGTTTAAACTATAAACAAAGATAATTTAGTAAAGTAGTATAATACTTATAGGTGACAATACATATAATAAAAAGGATGCTTTGTTCTTGACTTGGATTTCTACTTGGGATTTTACTACTATAGCACTGGTTTTTTTAAAAATCTGATTTAATATATAAGAAAAATACTAGAATAAACCTAGAAAAAACTTAATTTTATTTGTATAGATGTATACCGTTGCACTAAAATAAATTGACCAAATAAATTTACACACAAAAATAAATCTATTACTTTAGTATCACACACTAATAGACATAATTATGATAAAAGTTCTTTCCAAAAATTATCTTTCAGAAAAAAATTGAGGCATGTTAATGAGCTTCACTGTTACATTTATATACAAATGTAAAAAATAAATTCATAAATGAAAAATGACATATATTAAAGAAATATAAAGTAATAAATCAGTTGTCTGATATTTTATCAATTCTTACAAAGCACTTAAATAATATATGCATATGTTAAATGTAGAAATTATTTTAACTGTCTTTAAGTACTCCGGATCAACTGTATTTAATAAACTATTATTTGTATCTGTTACAGTTATAAAATATTTTTTACTTCAGTGTTATGACTCGATTATTAAACAAGAACTATTATTAATCCACTCAGCAGGTTTTATTTAGCAAACTAAAAAATACCTTGCAACATTATTTCACAGTATTATCCACATTCACAATGTAGAGCCCTGGAATAATATATATTTTGAACAGAATTTTTTGAGGTTACATAAAATAGATAAGCAATGTTCTTTGCACACAAACTATCACTACGGTTCTGCTTGATAATAATCTAGTTTAATACTGTTCAATCAAGTAATTCCATACATTGTAGAAATACTACTTCTTTTACAATGTCATGAACATAGGGTTAGGTTTCATGACCAATTTTATTTCACTTTCCTTTAGAAAAGTATCTTAATATAAACATAGTTGCAAAACTTACACAAAAGTTATCAAGAAACAGCCAAAAGAAAATATACTTTGTAAAGCTGAAAACCGTCAGATTGATCTATAGATTGAATGCAATCACAATTAAGCCTCTACATAAAACAAGTGTATAAGACCAGCAAACTTTTAAAGAAGAAAGGGGATATCATGGAGCATCTTTCTTACACATTCTATAATTCTAGTCAAAATACAAAATAAAATAATAAACATCATTATATTGGTATGGGAGTCACTAGACCAGAGTGGAGTCTCATCATTATATTGGTGTGGGAGTCTCTAGAACAGAGAAAAAGCACTAAAGAGATCCACGAATCGATGGGAACAGTATCTAGCGAACAGTAAGTTTTCAAGAAGCACTTATTCCATCAAAGAATGGTCAACATAGATCTGTTCTTTGGTATGAGAACCTGTAGATGTAAATGAGTTTTAGAATGTATGATAGTTTTTGTAAAACAGGAAATATCCAAAGGGAATTTGGTGTGGGAACATAATGAGGGGAAGGAACAAATATGATTCCGAAAGAAAATAAAAGAGCATGTATATAAGGGGTGGGGGGTTGTGGGTGTGTAGGGATGTGGGTAAAAATGAGAATTAACTTGGGTCATATACTGGTACAAATTCCCCAAAGTTGTGTGCGATTGTGAGCTGTACATAAAATGTACCAATAAAGAATTCAATTCAAAAAAAAGGAATGGTCAACATAGTATATATAAAAAAGGCACTTTGCAACTTGGGAAAGAGTACTCATTAACTTTTGTGATAAATGGCTGTTCAAACATGAGAAAAAATAAAATTATAACTCCATTCCTCTACTATAATAAAAATGAACTCTAGGAATATATAAAATTAACTCCAGAAGCAAATGGGAAAACTGATAAATATGGTCAAAATAAACTTTTTCAAACCTATGGAAACTAAATTCTTAGAATTCATAGTGTTTATTCAAGAAAAACTAGGGGAGTATCTTGCTCTGTGGTAATTCAACTTGTCCTGCTTGTGTGTCCTGTATGCAGCTCTGTGGTGGCCTTGAGAACCAAGAGCACTGAACTAATCTGTGAAACAGCCATACACCAAGAGCTAGAGGGGCAGAAACGTTCAAAGATCTCAACAAGCCCTCCAGAGGACTGTCACTAGCTGACCTACGTGAACACTGGCTAAAAAGTCTCACTTGTCTTTGACTTGACTCCGTTTGCCCTGTGCAACAGCTTTACACTCACGGTATCTGCTGAGAACTACTGGTGGTATATCCCAACTGCCAGGGGCAGCCTTGCCAGTCAGCTACCAGAACTGACAGGAGAAAAAAACAAAACAACAACAAAACAAAACAAAGAGAGAGAAATCACATTTAAAAAAAAAGAGTTCCAATATATTCTCAGGAGTACACGAGGCCACACACAGGTGCAGGAATATTTGTGTACCAGGGAAAGATGTAAGGGCCCTAATCTCCCATGTCTAGCTGAGCTTAAGGTAATGTGTAAGCAGGAAATAAACGTACAGTCTGTAGACTATCTGCAAGAGCAGTCAGGACAGTAACACACAGAGTCCCTGAGCTGGGGCTGAGAGGCTCGTCAGGAGACATTTCAGGAAATCTCTACCTAATCATTAGCTAACCACAGAGCTAACTGAGTGGGGATTTCAGTAGCCATGCAGAGACCACAGACTTTACAGAACTAACCTATGAAACTATGAAACTCATAAATATCACTAATAAGCCACAGAGATAATGGGAATCTGATTTTCAGAGTTGCCACATGATACTATTTCAACAACAATGAGACATACAAACAAAACAGCTTGACCTTATTCTGAAAATAAACTAGTCAACAGAGACTGTCCATGAGAAAGCACAGACTTTGAACTGGTGAAATAAAGGTTTTACACCAGTTATTGTATTTAAAAAACTAAAAGAAACCATCTGAAGATTTAAAGGAAAGTGTGTGAATGTATGACAATGATGCTTCACCAAAAAGATTTAATTTATAAAAACAGCAAACAAAAATTTTGTAGTTAAAAATATAACTGACAAAAAAAAAACTCATTAGCCGGGCGTGGTGGCTCATGCCTGTAATCCCAGCACTCAGGAGGCAGAGACAGGAGGATTCCTGAGTTTGAGGCTTGCCTGGGCTACATAGTGAGCTCAGAGCTAGCCTGAACTACAAAGCAAGACCCTGTCTCAAAAAAACCAAACCAAACCAAAACAAACAAACAAACAAAAACTCATTAAAGCATCTCAACAGCAGAAATAAACTTAAAAAAAAACTAATACAGACACTAGTAATTTAAATCCACAAAAAGAAATATTCAATATTGGTAAATGCAATTATAAGGATAAATATAAAAAGGCAACAAAATATTATTTCTGATTGTACTCCTTCTATTTGACTTTTAAAAATATATGTGGTGGCCTGGAGATTTAGCTTAGTGGTTCCAGTGCCTGCCTAGCAAGTGCAAGGTCCCTGGATCTATCCCTGGTAACCACATACAACAATACCAAGCATGGTGACTCATGCCCACCAGCAGTCAGTACCACATACCACAATGCCAGATGTGGTGGCTCACACCTGTCATCCCAGCATTCTGGAGGCAGAGGCAGGAGGATTACTGAGTTTGAGGCTTGCCTGGGCTACATAGTGAGCTCAGGGTCAGCCTGAACTACAAAGCAAGACCTTGTCTCAAAAAAAACCCAAAAACAAACAAAAAACAAAAAACGGGTAATAGTTATATACTTATACTGATAAGTTTACAAGGTATTAAGAGCCAGTAAATAAATCTGTATAACTATACCAGTATAAAAGAGTAATGAGAAAACAAGTATTCTGGAGTAAATTTTTATTTACTGTTAAAATAAATTTGGTATGAATGTGAGCAGAATTGTTTAAAATTGTTAGTTATATTAGGCCATCAATAAGAAAATAACTAACTCAAAATCTACAAATATTGTGGTAAACATGAAAATAACACAAACAAAGAAAATATGGGAGAACAAAAACAGAAAAACCACAGGGAAAAAAAAAAGTATAAAATGGCCGGGCATGGTGGCTCACGCCTGTAATCCCAGCACTCGGGAGGCAGAGGCAGGAGGATTGCTGAGTTTGAGGCTTGCCTGGGCTACATAGTAAGCTCAGAGCCAGCCTAAACTACAAAAGCAAGACCCTGTCTCAGAAAAACAAAACAAAACAAAACAAAAAAGTATAAAATGCTAGATGCAAATTTTACCACACAAGCAATTACATTACTGTTAGACTAAATGTTACAAAGGATAATACTGGATTTAAAAAGAAACACGATTCTGCCATATGCTACTTAAAACAGAAACACTTTATATTCAAGTTGAAGTAAATTGGAAAAAGAAATGTTATGAAAAGAAGGCAAATAATAATACTTGTTATGAATCCAAATTTCACAAGGTAGGGAAGATTTACAATCATTTTTGTTTTTAATATTTGTAAGATATAAATCACCATTCAATAGCAGTTCTTCCAAGTTATCAGGATTTCGAGCAAGCTGTAAGATTAAAGCTGAACCCCGAACTTTGTCAGGAATATCTTCGTACAGTAACTCAAGATATTCATCCATGTCATTGATGTTGGCAACTTCATCAATCTGAAACAAAGGAAGAAGCAAGAAGTCTTTAACAATCACAGTCCATAGATTCACTGTCAAAGGATGATTTTTTTTGTTTTTTGAGACAGGGTCTCCCTTTGTAGTTCAGGCTGGCTCTGAGCTCACTATGTAGCCCAGGCAAGCCTCGAACTCAGCAATCCTCCTGCCTCTGCCTCCCGAGTGCTGGGATTATAGGTGTGAGCCACCACACCCAGCCAAAGGATAATATTTTGTGATCAATATACTACCCCTTGCAACAATAATAAAATTTCCAAAGAAGAGAGAGTAGCCATCTTCCTGTAGATGGACATTTAAGGTCTTTAGGTACTATGACAAAAGGAAATATATATAAGCTCTAAAATTTGTTCATAGGGTATTTTAAATGTAATAATAAATAATTTGTATCTATAAGAGATTAAACAGTATTTCAAAATACATTGCAGTGAGAACATTAAAACATTTTTAGCATTTATTTTAACAAAATAAAAGTGTCAAAAACCACAAGCAATTTTTTTTTTTGAGACAGGGTCTCACTTTGTAGTTCAGGCTGGCCCTGGGCTCACTATGGTGCCCAGGCAAGCCGCCGTGAACTCAGCAATCCTCCTGTCTCTGCCTCCCGAGTGCTGGGATTATAGGCCTGAGCCACCACGCCTGGCATTGTGGTATGCGGTGTTGATTGTTGGTGGGCGTGAGTCTCCACACCCAGCATTATATGTGGTTACTGGGGATCGAACTCAGGACCTTGTGCTTGCGAGGCAGGCGTCGGAACCACTGAGCTAACCCTCCGGCCCCACAAGCAATTTTTATCATTATCAATTAAATGCTGATTATATACCTAAGGTCAGTCATTTTTAAATTTCACATGAGATCAACCCAGTTACATATCTTATTAATGGCAAAAGGTAACAGCTTACCTTAGTCCTTTATTAGAGCAGAATTCATATAAGCTTACCTCTGTTCCTTCAAAAGGAGGTGGATCTTTAGGTTTGCTTGATTTTTCTTTTTTTTCTGTAAAAAGATTTTTTAAAAATGAGAAATAAATTTTTAGGGTCTTGGAATAATTTCTATTTTTCAACATCTCAGTTTAATTCTAGCTAAGTTAAGTGATATTAAGACTAGCTGGTTGATAAAATTTATCTTTTCAAATTATAAAAAAAAGCACTTTTATAACCTATCCTAGTGACTCTTATCTCGGAAAGTATACACTAATAAAATTTATAATTATTCCTCCATATATACTGGGCAGTGATTTTTTTTTTTTTTTTGAGACAGGGTCTCGCTTTGTAGTTCAGGCTGGCTCTGAGCTCACTATGTAGCCCAGGCAAGCCTCGAACTCAGCAATCCTCCTGCCTCTGCCTCCCGAGTGCTGGGATTACAGGCGTGAGCCACCACACCCAGCACTGTGGTATGTGGTACTGATGGCTGGTGGATGTGAGTCTCCATGCTCAGCATTGTATGTGGTTACCGGGGATCAAACTCAGAACCTTGAGCTTGAGAGGCAGGCTCCAGAACCACTGAGCTAATCCTCTGGCCCTGGGCAGTGATTTTTAACTTCTATGGTCAACCAGATTTACTAATAAGAAGCAAAATAATCAGCTCTTAAGTATTTCTAATTTTCTTTCTCCATTCAAATTTAAGGCAGAAATAGGCAAATCATTAAAGCAAAGAAAAAGAATTTAATAATATGAATAATATGACAACAAAAGAAAGAATAAGGAACGATATGTGTGTTTACAAGCTAAAATAATATTCAGTTAACTGGCTTTGTTTTGATGAGTAAAATATCACAAATTTAAAAGCAAACGTTCAATGTATATATTAATTAAATCCTCAATTCCTAAGTATGAGGCATCCAAAGGTGATTATAACTTTGTTCCATTTGTTACAGTGAATTATTTAATTTAAAAGCATAATTTCATTCCCTAAAAACAAAAACCTATCACAAATGCTTTATTAGCTGAGCTTGGTGGCACACACCTGTAATCCCAGCTACTCAGGAGGCACAGGCAGGAAGGTCACAATTTCAGGCCCAATTTAGGTAATTTAGTAACATTTTATCTAAAATGAAATAAAATCATCTGGGGGGTGTAAAGTGCTTGCTTAGCATATGCAAGGTTCTGAGTTCTATTCATAGCATTGCAAATAAATACTTTAGTAATCTAACTCAAAAATCTAAGCAGTGCATGTACATTAAATTTGAAAAGTCTCAAAATTTTATTATATAGTTAGTAAATACATATATAGAATTACCTTTTACTATTTTTAGAGGATAGCACCCAATCCAGATGAGGTTATATAATCTCAATAGCTAAATTTTACCTCAATGAGATAATTTATTGTGAAAGTAGTTATAACTTGCAAAGAAAAATATCATTTAAGGTCATGAATCATAAAATCAAATATTGTTTTGTTTTAATCACTTTTTTGTTTTGTTTTGTTTTTTTGAGACAGCGTCTTGCTTTGTAGTTCAGGCTGGTCCTAAGCTCACTATGTAGCCCAGGCAAGCCTTGAACTCAGCAAACCTCCTGCCTCTGCCTCCCGAGTGCTGGGATTACAGGTATGAGCCACCATGCCCAGCTGTTTCAATCACTTTTAGGGCAATGATTCTGCATGTAAAATAGCAAATACCATGCAGAAAACCATTTCCATATTTCTGGAAAGAAGGGGAAATAAAGATTCAGTGGTAGAGACTTTCCTAGTTTAAACACATTTTACTATACTACCTTCAAAATTATTAATTTGAATGATCAGTTTTAACTATATTATAGAACACACCATCTAAGTATATATATTTTAAAAGACTACAATACAAAATCTACCCTGGTCAATTTAAACTTGAAGATGCTATCATAATTTATAGACATCTTAACAGGAATATTCTTTTACATATTTAATAAATTTTTTCTTGATATTTTCCATCTCCAGATAGAACTTATTAATAATTCATAAGTATGGTATATACTGTTAGCTGTGTGATCAGAAGCAATCAAGTCGCTCCAAGTTTAAAGACCCAACTCAAGAATGGGAATCTGAAATGAACAGACACTTCTCAGAGGAAGAAGTAAAAGCAGCAAAGAAGCATACGAAGAAATGTTCAACATCAGTGGTCACTTGAGAGATGCAGATGAAAACAACACTGAGTTTTCATCTCACTCCACAAAGAGTGACTATTATCATGAAATCAACCAGCAATAAATGTTGGCAAGAATGGGGGGGAGAAAGGAACCCTTCTTCCCTGTTGGTGGGACTGTAGATTTGTGCAACCACTGTGGAGATCAGTGTGGAGATTCCTCAGAAAACTAGAGTTAGAGGTCCCATTTGACCCTGCTAGTCCCTTGCTAGGAATATACTTGAAGGAATTGAAAGAATCATATTATAAAGACATTATGTCCACCCATGTTCATAGCAGCTCAGTTTGTGATAGCCCAATCTTGGAAACAACCCAGATGCCCATCAACTGGAGATTCAATAAAGAAGATGTGTTTTTTTAAAAAAATAAAATGGAGTATTATTCTGGCATAAAGAATGACAAGTTTCATTCATTTATGTGCAAATGGATCCACCTTGAAGACATACTAATAAGTGAAATAAATAGATCCCAGATATGTAAATACCATATTTTTTCTCTGGTATGAGAACCTGTACATGTAAATGAGTTCTAGAATGTAAGATAGACTTTGTGAAATAGGAAATATTCAAAGGGAATGTGGTAGGGGAAAGTAATGAGAGGAAAGAATAAATATGATTTGGAAAGAAAAAGAAATAAAATATATATAGGGGATGGGGGGTTGTGGGTGGGTAAGGATATAGGTAAAAATGAGAATTAACTTGTGTCATATACTGGTATAAATTCCCCAATGTTGAATGTGATTGTGAGCTGTATATAAAATGTACCAATAAAGAATTCAATTGAAAAATGAAAAAAATAAATAAATGTCTTCTTTTCCTTTTTCTCTTTTGGCATTGGGGATCAAACTCAAAACTTTGTGCTTGTGAGGACCTCTTTTTTTCATTAAATTAATGTATACCCATTCAATTATTGAATGAATATACACTGAGCATACATGTTAGGCATAAATCATTTTATTTTCTGTAGAAGACAATTAGAAGACTAATACAAAATTCTAAACAAAAATTTTATTCATTTTCTATATTTGGTCCCATCAAAACTTCAGCACTGATTTGTTATTTTAATGGCAACATATTTTAGAAATTACCCATGCTAAACAACTATAAATACTATGAAATGGAATTCAATAATTTGTGATACTTTCTATTTCAACATTTTTTTGATTATATGAAAACACCTTCTATAAGTGATCACTTTCTTAGTTTCAATACCTTAAATAGCATAATTATTTTATAAGGAAGTTGAGGATAGGTGAATGGCAACAATAGAGACTGAGAAATTAACAGTATTTTACTAAGGAAGATTTGCAAAAGTTGTATTTTTAATGTAACCTAAAGTAGATACAGCACTTGGGAGAAGGAGGCCAGCACTCAGAAGCAGAGGGAGGAGGACTGCCTGAGTTCAAGGCCAGTCCAGGTTATCTGGTGAGTTTAAAGCTAACCTCAACTATGTAGCAACACCTTGTCTGAAAAAAAAAAAACTAAAAAAAACCCCAAAACCAAAAAACCCCCAAATAGATATAGATCTAAACATATACATGCAAACAGACACACTTAAATAATGCACTCAAATTATAAACTAAATATCAATTAGAAATTTAGAAAATGTAAGTCTAGCAGTTGAAGTAGAGAAACTGGGTTTTCTGCCCTAAATTCTCTATTTTACAATCAATGTGAAAGAGTTCTTTTTTATTCTTTATTTTACTGTATGTACACCCACATACACACACAAAGAAACAGAACCAGACCATTTTATGTAGAAAAGCATCGAAGCTGGCATTTAGGAAACTAGTGTATTTATTCTTTCATCTACTTTCTGGCTCTTAATACTGGTTTAAAAAAAACTCTCAATACTCAAATTTCTAAACTACAGTCCAGTAATTTAGAGTTTGCATTAACAACAACAACAAAAAGCAGCAGTTCTATTTACCCTTTCCTGATGACGAATCCCGACGGTTCTGCAGATAGTACAGCAGCTGTTCCACTTCATTCAGTTTTGAGGGATGAATAAGTTTACATTCTTCCACTACCTTCCGAGCCAGCGAAGTTACATCTGTGTTGGCATTGAGACCCTTCAGACGAATACTGCAAAATATCCAATGTCCCACTCAGATATTATAAAAGTACGTAATAAATTCAATAATACTACTTTAAAATATATGTGATTTGTAGATTATACAGTCTATGTCACTTGACCATAGAATCTTAGCAAAATAAATTTATAGTTAGACTTAGCAAAACACAAGCATTGCTTTTAAGTTAGACAAACAAGATGACAAAAGCCAACCTAAAACATTTTCTGAATCTCTAAGCAGGAGAGCATATTCAGAGGTCCTACTTTAGAGCTGTGAGTCAGATGTAAAATATATAGAAACTTCAGTCCTTACTGTATTTGAGAACTCATACTAATAAGTGAATCAATGTCTTCACATGGCCCTCAACTGTTTATATTTTCCAGTTTAGGAAATAAAAACCATGATACTGTTATTTTCAGATTTAGTTGCTGTGGTGGCAATCACAAAAAAATATGCAACGTAAGACTGTAACTGTAATTCTGTGGAAGAAATAAATACATTTTATACTCAGATTATTCCCTACTCTTTATTCTCCCTCTTCCTTCTTTTTAAGTCTGAACCAGGAAGCTCTTTAGGGGTTCAATAAGAAAAGATGATTCAAAGTCTTAAACAATTAATTGCCTATTATATGGATCTGTGATGTCCATATAATATATGTTTGTGATATGAAGACTAAATTAGGTTTGAATGAAAAGTCAAATTGGTGACAAAAGATTGTCAAGTATATGTTCTCAACCAAGACTTCCACTCAAAGAGAAAAAACCAAGCAAGCCCTCACTGTGTGGAGCTATTTATTGGTGAAGATGGCTAGTTCTGTGGGGAGAGGAGACATCACCTGTCAGAGGCAGCAGCAGTGGAGATTTCAGAGAACTGTCTTAAACTTAGCATCTGTGAGACCATTACCAGATGCAGATCTTAATCAGCCCAGTAGAATAACATAGATATTATTTGTAGCTACTAGCTCCAAATCTTGTTATCTAGCAATTCGGTGAGCCACCGAATAGACTTTAATACATCCTGTGAGCCATCTAATAGACTTTAATACATCCTTCTTATGTTTAAATTTGCTTGAGTACCATCTACTATTTGCAACAACAATAACATCAACACCTACCATCACCTAGTAACATTTGATCCTTTATCATTTTTAATGTTTTTATTTTTATTCTACCTTTTAAGGCTTTTAAATTATTGGCTGCAGTTTTGAATGGTGTTAGCTGGACATGAGAAGATGGAAATAGAGTCCACTTGGAGAAAAATCCAAAAAGGATATTTCCACATTTTATTTCAACAAAGAATGAGGAAATCTTGACTGTTTCAGTGAATCTGAGCAGGGACACAATAGAAATTCTATAAGCATATTTAACATTTTTTGTTAAACGTTTCTCCAATATTGGGGGTTGAACCCAGGGCCTTTGCACTGAGTGACAGCACCAAGTTATACACTCCCCCACCTTTAACTGTACTGTATATATGTAGTTTTCATGTTGGGACAGGGTCTCACTAAGTTGTCAAGTTGCCCAGGATGGGTTCAAACTTGAGATCCTCCAGCCTCAGTTTCTCAGAAAGCTGGGATTAAAGGCATATTCAACCATCCCTAGCTTTATTAGATTTTTAAGAGCTGACTGAGGTTTATAGAAAAACATGCAGAAAGTGCAGAATCCCTATATACAACTCCAACCCAATTTGTACTATTTTCCTATTACTGTTATCTTGCATTAATGTCTCAGGTTTATTACAATTGATGAACCAGTATTCATATATGCAATGTTTAATTGAAGTCCACAGTTCACTCTGTTCTGAGTTTTGATAAATGCATTGTTATTTATCAGTCATTACGATATGTAATGTAGAATAATTTTACTGCTCTAAAAATATCCTGTATTTCACTTCCTACAGCTCTAGTCTTTTAGTATTTTTATATTTTACCTTTCATGAAATATCATAAAAGCAAAATCATAATATAGCACTTTTCCAGACTGATTTCTTTCTTTTTGCAATATGCATTTAGGTTCCTCCATGTCTTTTTCATAGCTTGATAGTTCACTTTTTTATTAGTGAATAAATAATACTTGATTGTAATGATGTATGACATTATGTTTACCCATTCAATATTGAGGAATATCTTGATTACTTTCAATTGTGGGCAATTATGAATATAGTTATAGTCATTCATGTGTAGGTATTTTTTTGTGGATTTACTGAACTGTATTATTGGGCTGTGTTTAGCTTTGTAAGAAACTTCCAAATTTTCCTTTACATTCCCACTGACTGTGAATGAGGGTTCTTATTCCTCCACAGCCTTGCCAAAATCTGTTGCTGTCATTGGTTTGAATGTTAGCTGTTTAGATAGGGTGCTCCTTTAGTGTAAAAGTCTTTTAAATCTGTTTTAGATCTGTTTTCCTTTTTTTTGAGACAGGGTCTCGTTTTGTAGGCTGGTCATGAGCTCACTATATAGCACAGGATAGCCTCGAATGCACAGAAAACCTCCTGCCTCAGCCTCCTGAGTGCTGGGATTACAGGTGTGAGCCACCACGCCTGGCATTGTGGTTTGTGGTACCAAGAATTGAACTTGGGGGCCGGAGGGTTAGCTCAGTGGTTCCGGCGCCTGCCTCGCAAGCGCAAGGTCCTGAGTTTGATCCCTGGTAACCACATATAATGCTGGGCATGGAGACTCACGCCCACCAACAATTAACACCTCATACCACAATGCCAGGCGTGGTGGCTCACACCTGTCATCCCACCACTCGGGAGGCAGAGACAGAAGGATTGCTGAGTTCGCGGCGGCTTGCTTGGGCACCATAGTGAGCTCAGGGCCAGCCTGAACTACAAAGCAAGACCCTGTCTCAAAAAAAAAGAATTGAACTTGGGACCTTGCACTTGCCAAGCAGACACCAGAACCACTGAGCTAAATCCCCGGCCTGTAGATCTGTTTTCTATGTTAAGAGTCTGATGCATTTCCTTTCTATTCAGAATAAGTAGACAGATTTCCTGCTTTTACTGTAGTTTCTCTTTGCAATCTTTACGTTATTAAAAAGACAGAAAAAATAGGGCAAAAACCTTTTCAGAAAAGTTCAGCTCTATGTTTACTAGATTAACCCTAAAATAAAAATACAGACTCATTAGGCACCGCATGTCTACTTAAGAACACAGAAAACTCACAAAGTACAATGTACACTATTTCTAGACTATAACCATCAGTTTCTCATGGAGAAATCTTCAGGAAACTGAAACTCTGAGGATGTGTCTACACATGTTTTTGACTAATACTAGAGAACAAATTATAAATCTTCTGTGTCTGGGCCATACTATGGACTTCTCAGATTAAACGAGTTTCACCTCACACCTCTCTGAATCTACATGAGATTCACCTCTGTCTCATTGCTGATAAAATCTCTAAGTCAAAATACTGCACTTTCTTTTGATATACAATGATTCTTTCTAAAATCTTGCACAGCTAAGCCTGAGAAACACGAGGCTGAGTGACAGAGGCTTTTATTTTTCTAAGGATTTAAAGGTACTTACTTCATCCAAGTTGGTAGTAACTCTTACCATGTGGCTGCTGCTCCGCTGAAAGTAACTCTTACTCACACACCGGCTAGATTCTAAAATAGTAATTCCTCTGAATTCTAGCTGAATGAAGCCAGTGACTATATCCTTAAATATTAAAATCTTTCTCTCATGAAGTATAAATATATGAGGTTCTAAAAGCAAAGAACCCAGGGCGCTAGTTTTCTTTGAAAGCCAATTATGAGGTTTCAAGAGATTTTCATGCATTATCAACATGTTTAAAACTTAGGCAAGCAATGCTAGGAACACAAATGGAAGACAGCTTGAGCAAAAATCCCTCGGACCCAGACTTTATAGCGTAAGTGTATGCAAGTGTATGTCTCATCAATCTACTGTAAAATCTAGTAGGCTCATTTATCTTCAAGGAACTAGCCTCACTCTAACCCAAAAAAGAGAACCAATTAAGAGATCTTAATAAGACACTCAACAACTTCTCTGTGCAGGTTTATATGAACCAGGGCTTCTAGACTGTAGCCTACTGAAATTTGAACTTGGGAATCTTGTGTTGTAAGTGGCCATCCTGTGCACTGCAGCATGGTTGGCAGCATTTGGCCTCCACCTACTAGATGCCAATAATACTGCTCCTTATTAAGCAAACTAAAAACGTTTTCAGGCATTGCCCAATGTCCCTGTGCGGGGGGGGGAAAAAAAAATCACTCCTATTTGACAATCACTATATAGTTAAAGTGGTTTCATATGCTAAGTCCTATGACATGTATTCTTGCACCTCAAACATACTTAATTCCAGAAGAACAGAATAAAAAGAAATTCTAACTAGTTACCAAGTCAACATATTTTATAGAGCAAAGAAGACTGTGGGAGGACATGAGGGAATTTCAAACTTTTCCCAGTTAACACTACCTTGTCAAGCTAATGAAAAAGGTCAGTTCCCAAAGTATCCCTGCAAAAGCAAGAAGGGAAGGATACGAGACACAGGGAAAGCCAAGACCAAAAAACTTGTCTTGTAGTTGACATTGCTCAGAAGACAAGATTTTCAAGGAATGAATTCAAGGTCTGGGTTCCATTTGGGAATTTCTGAAAGTCTACTGGTTCTTGCAATTCCAGGGAAGAAAGAACATAATACTCCACAGTTATAGCTCAAGACAATCTCTCACTTCGACGGAGCACGTCTCGAATATTGTAATAACATCCACGAAGATCAAAATAATCACCAATTTGTATAAGGTGTGTTAAGATTCACAATTTTCAAAATGTACACAAATAAAAACCCTTACATTTTTTGGCATTCCTTTCGTTCTCCCAACATGGGATCACCCATTTCTCCGAGAATGGTAGCTTCCACTTCATACTGAACAACAAGTGCTTTTTCTGATGGGTGTACATCAATATTACCTCCTTTAACTTTCCTATAAAAGAAAAATAATCAGATTAGAAATTTACAAAAATGTCCATGGTTTTAATCTAGTTTCTAGTTCATATGGGCCAATTCATTATACTTTTGAATCAGATTTACTCTGGATTTGAGACAAAAAATAGCTTTTTCTTCACCTCTGGACTACACATATAATTCATCCTGTAAAAAAGTACCTTTATGAATAGCGCTATCTTGGAAAAAAAGACATCTATCCACGGAATCACACATGAAAGCAAGTGACTGAAACACAACCATCAAAATGGCTTTGGAGAGAATAACTTCAAGTAAAACCCAGCCAATCAACACCTAAATTTGCATTTCTTTTAAAGAAAAATATCAGAAAATAATAAAAGCAGCTCACACATGACTCTATAAGAAGAGTTAGGAGAAACTATATCCTGGGAGGACAACAGGAATCAAAAAAGTGGCAGGAAAGCAAAAACGCACAGGCAAGCAGAAGACCAACACAGAGAGAAGTATGAAGTATGTGATCTGAGGAGGGTACCCACAGGCCAGCGGTAGATGGACCAGCAGCCCCAGCTGCAGGAAACACCCATGGTTGTGAAAGCTGTAAATCCAGAGTGGATATTACTCTGAAAGTATCTCCTCCACCGTAGCTGATTAGTTTCAGAGAAGGAATCCACTGCTCTGCACACCATGTCTGAGTGCTATAACCCGATGACCAGGAGCCATCTTAAAAGCGGGTTTATTTAGGATGACAACAAACCATGAAACAACCACACTCCAGGGTCCCCAGGAATATCCCCCCACAGTGACTGGGTGGGGATCAGCCATGAGAAAGGCACGGAGAAGGGCAGGGTTGGTCACAGACCCTCTCAGAAGTTTAAGCAGCAGGAGCTTGGGCTGTGGTAGGCATGGAGGTCCTCCTCTGTGGCTCTGTGGTAGGGACTACATGTGATTTCCTCAGAATACTGAGCCCGGATCGCTCGGCAATCATAGTTAGCTCCTCCAGGATAGAACTCCTCCAACATGTTCAGGGAAACACTTCTGCTTGGACATTTGCAATGCCCTCAGGGTCTGGCGAGGCAGGCTCCAGCAGGGGTGTAGCACCCTACATGCTGCAGAGCCAGTTGGGAGTAGCAATGGCTCTGGATGTTCAAGAAGGAAATGAACAATAAACTCTCTGAAGTAAATAGTGCCCTGAGGCAGCTATTGTATCACTGACACCCCAAAAGTGTGAGAACGGAGACAAGGCTCAGGATTCATACAGGTCAGTCCAGGATTGACTTACGAACTATCCTCTCTCTCTGGTGGATTCCAGTATTACCAGTCCTGGAAAGAAATTTTATCCATCTAAACAACATGGCACAGAGGAATTTTTTGGTCTCATTTTTCTTTATTTTCTCTTTGGTGTTATTTTTTTCCTCTTACATTTATCTGATAATCTTTACTTCTTTTAAAAATTATTTAATCAGATTTTTACCTCCAGTTTTAAATTTTTAAAATTTTTATTACTGTTTGCAGTACTGGGGACTGTACCTAGGGCATTTGCACAGAGCTACATCGCCAAACCTTTTTAAAAATGTTTAAATCAGGCTCCTGCCAAGTCGCTAAGATACTTGAACTTAAGATGCTCTTGCTGCTTCAGCCTCACTTGGTCAGTGTAGGACTATAGTCAGGAGCCACAATGCCTAGATGCTTTCTTTAATCCCCAACTTCTCAACTGTTCTTTATAAAATTAAAAAAAAATCTTGCTTCTTTTTCCATTTTATTCGTTCTTCACCCCTCCTATTTTTGTTATGACTTTATTACTACTTTTTACATGTATAATTTTTCACCTTTTGGTCTATATTTTGTTGCTTTTTCTATTGCTATTGGTAAAGTTGCTGGCTTTACTTGGTTTTTTACTGTATTTCAGTATCTGATTTTTGTATTGTTCTATGTATTATTTTCTACTCTCTGAATTGAACTACAAACCAATGCCTCAAAGAAGGCTGTTCATTAAGACTCACATCAAAGTGGAAGATCCAGCCATTCTAACAAATGCACAAATGTAAAAATGGAAACATACAAAATATGGAAAAACAAGACATGACTTCTCCAAAAGTTCATAATGCTTTAGTAACAACAAAATAGATTAAATCCCAAAGAATTCAAAAGGTAATTTTTTTTTTTTTTGAGACAGGGTCTCGCTTTGTAGTTCAGACTAGCTCTGAGCTCACAATGTAGCCCAGGCAAGCCTCGAACTCAGCAATCCTCCTGTCTCTGCCTCCTGAGTGCTGGGATTACAGGCGTGAGCCACCACGCCCAGCTCAAAAGGTAATTTTTAACAATGATCAGTGACTTCAAAAAGGATACAGAAGTGCCGGGCATGGTGGCTCACTCAGGGCCAGCCTGAACTACAAAGCGAGAGCCTGTCTCAACAAAACAAAACAAAAAGGATACAGAGAAACAGTTAATTAAGGGGATAATGTAGGATAAACAAGAATAATTCAACATAGAGACATGCATAGAGGCAACATAGAGATTCTGAAGAAAAACCAAACAAAAACCTTGAAGAGGAAAATTTCAGTAAATCAAACAAAATATTCAATAGAAATGGCGGTTGTGGTATCTCACACCTGTAATCCCAGCACTCGGGAGACAGAGAGGCAGGAGGATTGCTGAGTTCGAGGTCTGCCTGGGCAACATAGTGAGCTCAGGGCCTGTCTAAAAAAAAAATATTCAGTGGAAAGCCTTATGAACAGACTGGGTCAAGAAAAGCCTGAACTGTAGGGCTTGATCAGTTATCACTTTCAGGTGGTAATAAAGTTTTTTTTTTTTTAATTACACACAAAACACCCAAGAACTCTGGAACATGGCTAAAAACTAAAGTGATTAACTGTCAGTATAGAAGAAGGCATCAACAAAGACAGAAAAGGCATGGAAAATTTATTCAGTGCAATAAAAGAAGAAAAATGTTGTGGAGATCTGTGTGGAGATTTCTCAGAAAACTAGGACTACAGGTCCCATTTGACCCTGCTATACCCCTGCTAGGAATATACCCAAAAGAATTTAAAAACTCCCATTGGAAAGACAGATGTACACCCTTGTTCATAGCAGCTCAGTTCGTGATAGCTCAATCTTGGAAACAACCCAATGTCCATCAACTGGAGAGTGGATAAAGAAGATGTGGTTTTTTTACAAAATGGAGTATTACTCTGCCATAAAGAATGACAAGATCGATCCATTTAGGTGCAAATGGAGACATCTGGAGGATATACT
>PVIC010034253.1:0-19700 GCA_004025085.1 Thryonomys swinderianus
GAGAGAGAGGAAGAGAGAGAGGGTGGGAGGGAGGGAGGGAGGGAGGGAGGGAGGGAGAGACCAGGAATTCTTGCTGTATGCCTTTGATGTGATTAAATATTTTCGGCTCACATAAGAGTAGACAAATACAGGCAGGACCATCAAGTGCGTCCTCCTGCCCCCACCCTTGTGATTTCACGAAGGGTCTATCTGGGGCCCACACAGCCAGCTGGATTCTATCCCCAGCGATGAACACTCTAAGTAAGACTGTGTTGTGTGACAGAAACTGTGCAACTGACTTGAAAATTCTCAGTGCCATACTCCCGTGTGGCTTTGTTGACTAGTAGCCTTCTATTCTTTACACATTTTTTTTCTTAAATTTTCAATGTAGCCAAGAAGTAGAAATCGAATCTTCACTGTTATTTCCCTTTCAGGATTATTTCTTCTTACTCTTGTAATTCCTGATAGTCTTTCTTCTGACACAAATGGCACTTTGAAAAATTATTACCGTGAGCCTGAGGGCTCCAGAAAAAGGAAGGCTTCTTTGATAAGGCCTCAGTCAGTGTAAGTTATTTAAGAAGGATAATCTATCCCTGCTTATCAAGCAGATAGCCTGAAACTTGAACCTGAGGTATTCATCTGTGTTACAACCATGGAGGAAAAAAATAATAATCTTAGCTTACAGTAAAAGTGATAAATTAACAGAATACAATTTGAATGGTGAACAAGAATGCTATTTGAAAGTTATCATGGATTTTTCAAATTAACCTAATATTCTCTCTGAATTTTTATTATGTTTGCAGCACATTTTTCTCCTAGACCAAATGGCCTAATAATAAAAACACCCTATTAAGAGAGATACAAGTTGACAGCCAAGGAAGATAAATAAATATTGTAAAACATTGAAAGGAAACCAAGGGATTTAATATAAATATCCTTTCTGCTTATCAAAATAAAATACTTAATGTTTCCTTCCTGAAGTATTTCTGTAAATGCGCTAAAAATAAAGTTCAGGACCATAAATTCTTTGATGTCCTTGACTTGCAATACCTAGATTCTTACAAGAAGTGCTTACATCTAAACGGTGTTGTTCTGACTACACATAGTCTCTTACGGTCTTTATAAAAATACGTGCCTATGAGCTTGTGGATGTACCTATGAGAGAAGAGCAGAAGTGAATGATAAATATCTGAATTTCTACATCTCAATGCACTTTCATGGAATAAATTCTTTCCTTTCATGCTCGTGGAATTTCTTATGACTTGCCTTAAAGACCTTTTAGAAAGGTTTTAATAAAATCAGTAAATTATCATTTTTCCACTTGTGACCTTCCTCAGACTGTTAATTGAAACCGATCTACTAATAGGGAAGGCCTGTTATTACCATTTTTTGGCCAGTTCACGGCTCATGCTAAAACACACAAGTTCCTTAAATTTGGTGTTGTATGTTTGCTGACTGACTTGAAAAATGTACCAGTCTGTTCTGGCCTACGCCAGTAGAAGAATATCTGATGGAAATGACTTTCTAAGGAGTTAGGCAGAACTCTCATCTTAACGTATCTTCACTCTCTTCATGAGATACACCCGGAGAGCGCTCTGGGATTTCTGCTGACACAGAAAGACAATATGATAAGTTACCTTGAAGGTTAGCATTTGTGTAAGGATCTTCAGCTTCATTAGTATTTTCATACCTCCTGATTATTTAACTTAAACTGCATGAAAGTATGCAGACAGTGTGGGCTGTATGTACTAGCCCCAGATGGGTCTACTGGCTCCTTCCCTGAAGCCCTAGACCAGGACTCTCCGTACCGTCTACTGTCTATTCCAGGTTTAACTGCCTTTCTGACTACATTCATCTCCCCTTACATTAGCTGAAATCGGAATGTTGGTAGAAAATGTAAAGGGAAATAGGACTGGGATGAATTTCCAGGCTGATGGAGGATGGAGAAATATGCTTCTTGCTTCACTGTCTTCATGGTGTGGACAGTTCTAAAATAGAGGGTCCTGTTGTGCATGTTCTAATTAAGTGACAACCCTACTACCTCTTCTAAAGGCGAGTGTTCCATTATTTTCTCACCTGCTGCTTTTCAAAGAGCTCTTGTTCTCTTCTCCACCTAACGATATCTGAGAGCTCTTTTCCCTCTGCTCTCTTCACTGCAAGTGGGTCAGCACCGCGGTGAGTAGATTAGAAAGGAAGGAAGGGAGGCTGGGAGGCAGGGAAACAAAAAGGAATTGAATTTGGACTTATTAGCAAAAATCCACAGCGCCATGGATAAAGGAAAAGTGTGTTTCAGAGCTGTGTCGTTGGACAGTGATGAAGTTACTGTGTAAAAGATGCGAATCAGTGCGTGTGCCAGGTGACAGGATCACAAATACGGCATCATCCCAAATAGCCAAGTAAGAGCAATGACCCCAGGAATAATCAGAACAGTTTTGTTTGTAGACTATGCAGGGATAGATAGTTTCATGCCAAGACAATTACATAAATTGTACTAAAGCTCCTAATACACGTATGTGGCCAAGTTTCATGCCAAACCCAAGTGATACTGAAATTTTAACTTTGAGATTGTTTGGTGCTCAGCTCTGCTGCCTGTTGAATCTGGTGGGCATGAGTCAGTTGGTTCAATGGGCCCCCCAAGTCCTGCAATTCCATTTCTCACTCTACTCTTATTTCTCCACATACCTGCCTCCCACGTAGTCCAGTGGCATCTGTGTTAAAATCATTCTTATTTGTCATGCTATGTGGGTTTCAATCCACATAGTTGATGGAGAGTGATCTAAACAGCTTGAGTATTTGGTGATGAAATCGGCACATCTCTTGCTAGAAGTATAATTACAATAAGATTTGATATTCACACAGCTGCATGTAAAATGTGAACTGTAACATGGGCCACTTAATAATGTTCAATTTTTTTTACATTTAATATATTTTCTTTAAAGCATGTATTGAGTGAAGCAAAATATATTTGATTTAAAAACTTGTGTATTTAAACAAATTGTTTAATATACAGAGGGCTAAAAGGAAAAGAAGAAACACCACCCAATCTATCAAATCTGAAGACGGATCTTCTTAAAAGATTCAGTGTATGTGTTTGGAACAAGATTCTGTTTATCCATATGCAGAAATATAATTTCCAAATCTCAGAGGGAGAAATAAGACAGAATGTTCATATACTGTAGCTAATCCTACCTCATGCAACACATTAAATATCAAATATTAATGAAGTTTCTGGCTATAAACACGCTAGTTTATGTCAGCTGCTGCAATTAAAGTTTTTTCTAAGCTTTCAAAAGAACAAGTTGATATACATAAGATTATTAAAAGACAAATGTCTAATAATGTTAGTATAATTTATTACTGTATTATATATTTTGTACTGTTTGGGGCAAGGTAGTACAACAGAAACATAGCAAAACATGAGTAATTTACATAACTAAAATATTTTTAGTAACCTCATTTCAAAAAATAGTTGGAATTAATTTTAGTAATACACTGTATTTAACCCAGTTACTACTTTAACATGTAAAGTGATATAAAGAGTTATGAGTGAGAACTTTAAAAATAGAACTTTGCATTTTGGACACTTCCAGTAGGACACTAAATTTTTATTAGAAAAGTTTGGTTTTTATGTTCACAAAATGTAGCCAAAGTAGACTCCCTTGTACAAATTTTATCATGCTTGTAGCAGTTATAAAATTGAGCCGGGCGTGGTGGCTCATGCCTGTAATCCCAGCACTCAGGAGGCAGAGACAGGAGGACTGCTGAGTTCGAGGCTTGCCTGGGCTCCATAGTGAGCTCAGAGCCAGCCTGAACTACAAAGCAAGACCCTGTCTCCAAAAAAAAAAAAAATTTAAATATACACCGATTACAGTAAAATAGAAAAGAAGCTCCCCCAGTCTTTATCACACACTCCAAATGCTCAAACCCATGTGTGATGAATGCTTGTCCTTGTGATAGAGATTTAAAGGCTTCAGATTTTCAAGAACACAACCAACAGTAGCGAGCAAAAAAGAGCATCCTGATAGAAGCTGTGAAGGTCCACAGCTAAGAACAGAAAAGCAAATCTGCGCATAAGCAAATCAACTGAGCACAAGTTATTTAGGAAAAGATAACCAAGGCAGGTTCCAGTGGTTAATAGTAGTTTAATACAAGAGCAGTGTATTTGGCCATGCGTTCAGTGCTTTACAGGCTGTGTGGGACAGAGATCCAGTCCCCAAAGGACAAGTGCCCAGCTGTGAGGGTTTCACAGTGATCTTATTTAGGTGCTGTGTTAGGCTTCAGTGCTTTAAGACTTTGGGCAAATGTTAACTTCAGCCACTTTCTACCCAATTCAGTCCCCTTTGAAAACTGTTTTTAGTGTTTTGTTGATGAGATGAGCACTGTCTTGTGATGGTTCTTTCCCAACCAAAACTTTCTTCCTCTCTACAGTTATCAATAGGTGCTTCCTTGTGAGTTTCATTCAAGTGGTAGCCTCAAACTTTGTATTTTTTGATAAATAATCTTATATTCTTGAGTGTGTCCTGATAAAATTTTTTCCCTGTAAAGTTAACTATCTTCGCTAAGTTTCCATCACTGTGATCTCCAACTTAAGGAATCAATTTAAAAAGAAGAAAACGTATATGTTGGCTCATAGTTTCAGAGGTTAAATCTATGGTGTCTTGTCCCTCCCCTGCCACTTTGGGCCTACACTGAAACAGTACATCATGAGGGTAGTGCCTGACAGTAGAGGGTTTTTCTCATCATTGTGACTAGGAAACAGAGAGGAAGGGGTGGGGCTGGTATCCCCAATATCCCTTTCAAGGGAGGGGGATCCCCTAGGACATAACTTCATCCCCCAGTGTCCCTGAGATTCCCCATCACCCAGTTGTGCCACAGTCTGGTGACCAGGTTTTCAGCATGTGGCCCTGTGGGGGAACACTCCAGATCCACAGTATACCCATAACTTTACTTTGATAATGTTCATCTGAACATTTGAACACATCATTGTAAATGTGATTTAACCCAGCATTTCCCATGATCATATGGCCTCTCTGTCGATAAAATTTAAGAGTGCTTTAGCTATTGTTTTTCATTTCCATCTCTTAAAACCATTGCTGTCTTGTGCAACTTCAAGAGATTGTTTGAAGTACAGTTCTAGATCTCACATATATTGAAAAACATTCATTTAAAATGATGTCAAGCCCTGATTTTGTCAATTGGTATTTTAGTTCTTACTGTCAAATATATGCCCCTGTTGGATTCTCTTGCCACAATAAGGCTGTGATCTAATCCCAAAGTTATGGCCTGCTTGCAAATCATTACAGTCTATACCCTTGCAGATCAGTTAATTTTGGCCAGATTTAATAGGAAAGAGCAAAACTTCAGAAATGACACATGTATAGATTTCTTTTATCGCAAATGAGGACAAATAATAAGTTTTGAGTTTTCTGTGTTGCATTATGTGCTACATGCTTATTTGTCCATACCGTTTGAAGTCATGTTGGAAAATCATGTGTTTTTATCAAATCTCTTCAGAGAATGCCCTTTGCATCACAATTTTTTTTTTTTTTTTTTGAGACAGGGTCTCACTTTGTAGGTCAGGCTGGCTCTAAGCTCACTATGTAGCCCAGGCAAGCCTGGAACTCAGCAATCCTCCTGTCTCTGCCTCCCGAGTGCTGTGATTATAGGCGTGAGCCACCACGCCCGGCTGCATCACAATTTTTGAGCAACCTAATTTCCAAGTTCTCCAGCTTCTGAGCAATCAGTGTAGACCTCAGTGAGGATTTAGCAAAGCACCCATGTTTTGAGATTTACAGTTAGCAGTACAGTAGATACACACTGTGCAGGTAAACACATATGTAGGACCATGCCCTCTTTTGAGAAGTGAGAAAATTCAGATTTACGTTTGATAATGGTTGGTGAACATTCAGTCACAACTGGAGTATTTCAGGATTCAGACTTTTAAACATTCACCTGGCTTTAGACTTAATGTCTAATTTCATAGAAAGTTTTGTGTTTTATATGCATTTCAAGGTCTTTTCTTCTTTTTTATAGTGCATATTAGTTATACAGACTAGGTGAATTTCACTTTGGGATATTTGTAGATGCATGGAATATACACGGATCATTTCCCTCTCTTAACCCTTTCCCCATTCTCTTCCTTTTCTCTAATTCTCTCCCCTTTGGTCTCATGTCCCTTCCTCCCAAAAAAAAGCAGGGGCTATTTCTTAGAAACCTACCAAAGTTTATTAAAATTAACATCTGATGAAAACAACACTGAGATTCCATCTTACTCCACAAAGAATGGCTGCCATCTCAAAATTAGCCAGCAACAAATGCTGGCGAGGCTGCGGGGAGAAAGGAACCATTTTCCACTGTTGGTGGGAATGTAGACTGATAAAACCAGTATGGAGATCACTGTGGAAATTCCTCAAAAACCTAGGATTAGAGGTCCCATTTGACCATGTGATTCCCCTACTAGATACATTTGAAAGATTCCTATCAGAGCTACATATATGCACCCATGTTTATAGCAGCTCAGTTTGTGATGGTTAAATCTTGGAAACAACCCAAATGCCTGTCAACTGGAGACGAGATAAAGAAGATATGGGTTTTTTATAAAATGAAGTATTACTCTGCCATAAAGAATAAGTTTCAGTGTTTTGTACACAAGTGGACGTACCTTCAGGACATACTCATAAGTAAAATAAATAGGTCACAGATGTGTAACTACTGTATCTTTGATATGAGAAACTGAAAATGTAAATGAGTTCTAGAATGCATGATAGATATTGTGAAATAGAAAATATTCAAAGGGAAGTGGGGTATAGTAAGTAAGGAGGGAAAAGAAAAAATGTGATGATTTAAAAAGCGAAACAGCATATGTATGCATAGGGGGTTGTAGGGTGGGTAGGGGGAATGGGGAAAAATGAGAACTAAAATATACTAGTAAAATTAAAAAAGAAAGTTCTACTACAAAATAAAGTTAACATCTGGTGGTTTAAATTTAATAAATACAGATTAAATATTTAAGTTTTGGGGGTTTGCTTCTCATTTTTCTTGCTCTAAAAATAAGTTTTTAGAAAGTAACAAAGACCTCGGAATTGGTACTGCCTTAGAGAAAAACTGTTTGAAAATAGTATTTTTAAAAAAATATTTAAAAGACAAATGAACAAGCTTGAGAACCTGTACCTGAAGAAATGCTAGCTAGTTTATTAGGAACACACTTTAGATTCCTAGGTAGATTCTGAGCCTTTGAGATTTTTCTAAGTAAATGTGGAAGTTTATCTTGGTTTTTCTGAGGGTCACATGAAATAAGGAATAGAGGCTTAAGTAGATACTTTTTTTTTAATATTAAGTCCTTTCCTTATCATAAGGTCAAGTGAGAATATAAAGATCTTAATTGTGTGTATCTTTGTTTGGTAACTATTAAACATGCCAGTAAAACTTTAAAGGTGTCTTTGGAGAGATATTTGCAAAATAACTGCAAAAAATTGAACTGACCATTATAAGTCTTCCTAGCAAAGTGAAAGTATAGTAGAAAACATAATTCCAGATGGTACTATTTATACATACATACATACATATATATATACACACACACACATACATACATACATATAAACAATTTTTAAGCTACTAGTTTGGTTGCCACACATAACTTTTAAAATTCTGGTTTTAGGGGGCTGGAGGGTTAGCTCAGTGGTTCCGGCGCCTGCCTCGCAAGTGCAAGGTCCTGAGTTCAATCCCCGGTAACCACATACAATGCTGGGCGTGGAGACTCACTCCCAGCCATCAATACCACATACCACAGTGCTGGGAGTAATCCCAGCACTCGGGAGGCAGAGACAGGAGGATCGCTGAGTTCAAGGCTTGCCTGGGCTACATAGTGAACTGAGAGCCAGCCTGAACTACAAAGCGAGACCCTGTCTCAAAAAAAAAAACAAAATTCTGGTTTTATATCTATTCCTACCAATTTAAACAGTGGATGGCACTCTTTTAGGGGGCTGCCTAAAATGTATACTTTGAACCTTGGTTATTAATTTTGTGGTTATTGAATAACAAAGGCTCCGATTGAAAGAACTCTTGATTTTCTCCTGGGCACCAGCAGCAAGCGTGCTGTAACAGGCTTGTTAGGAATCTTAGGAGCTTGGGGTCAGCCGGAGAACAGCTATCTTTTGAGCAGAAAGAAAAGCTTGGTGTGTAGGGGGGGCATGGGGCCCTAACTTGTAATTTGAAGCCATGTCAACAGTGCCCCCAAAGGACGTTGTTTACAGGAATTAAAAATATGTAGATTAGTACTTTGAAAGGAACTTTTTTCCTTCTACGCTTACATTTGTGACAAATGATTTTCAGGTTCAAACTCAAACTCTGAAATAATCGTGTGGCAAATGGCAGCGTGAATAGATGTGGCGATTCTTCCCATGGGTAAAGTGAAGCCCTGTAATATTTAATGTGTCATATTTTATTTTCCTGTGTGCCTTGCCTGACTTGTCTGTACCTTCTCATCTCATATACACATGGCCTTGGGAAATGCAAGTTTTGCACACTGAGTGTCAGCGTGGTCCCTTCAACAGACCCCCAAGGAGCTCCTCTCAGCCACTGAAATCCTGTGGCCTTGGGCACATCCCTAAGACCCCTGCCTGACCCTCTTCCGCCTTACTGTTGATGTGAGTGACTTTTTCATTTCTCTGTTACTGATGAAAGGAACAATCGTGTTTCCTGCTGAAGATACTTCTTTGGCCTTACTAAATAAAATTTTTATAGGTAGTCTTTTCCTTTGAACAGGAAATTTGCATATAAAATATTTATTGCTCTCTGGAAAAGAGTTCACTCTCAGGATTTCTGGATTGGGACTGTAGGAACGGTTCTTTGCGTAAGAAAACAGAAAATTTAAATGTTTTCACATTGAACCTAAAAGCAGTGTGAAGTACACAGTTTTGTGGGGTACAATTGAGCAACCCTCAGATGATGGGAAAACTGTATCCCTGTGCGAGAACTGCAGATAGGACAGAAATAAAGACACTGTCTTGTACTTTTTTTGTGTTTTTTTTTTTTTTTTCTTGAGACAGGGTCTCACTTTGTAGTTCAGGTTGGCTCTGAGCTCACGATGTAGCCTAGGCAAGCCTTGAACTCAACAATCCACCTGTCTCTGCCTCCCAAGTGCTGGGATTACAGGCGTGAGCCACCACCCCCGGCCACTGTCTTGTGCTTTTAAAAAGGTGATACAAGAATATCTCACCTGAAAAAAAAAGTGCCACATATTTCGCCATATGAGGCCAGCTATTGAGAGACCAGTGTGAAGCCTGTTCAGATACAAAACCCAGATGGTTTTCGTTAGGCAGAAACCTTAGTATTACATAAATCTGCAGATGCAACCAAGCTCTAGGCCTGTGCCCCCTCCTTGCCAAAATGGGACTTTGCAGACAGGCAAACAGAGGGCTCCTTGTTCTGTCCCCCTTGAAGTTGGGCTGTGGGGAGGAATGCCGCCTAGCCTGCTTTATAAGGAATTTTGATCTTCTTGATGATAGTAAAGAGAGAAATTTTGGAGGACAGGACCGCCCAGTTGAAAGGCAGCAAGAGAATTTCCTCGCCAAGCCTGCTTTGCACTCCACTGTAAATTGCAGAGATTGTAGGTGGGCGTTTCCATTTCGCCCCTGCAGATCCTGTCTCTTACATTTGTTTAGTTTAGCTTCCTTGTACGTCATTTTAAAACCATTTTCTAGCAAAGTTGCTTTTTGGAACATCCATTTCATTTCAGTACCCTAAATATTGTGACTTGGAGATATTTTTTTCCCTGCAGCAAAGTATTGTTTAAATAAGATTTGCAGCACTTTTATATGTAAAAATACACTGCATTTCCATCGCTGCACTGCAGAGCCTTCTGCAAACAGCCTCTGGCTTTTGTTGCCGTGTGTGAACACTTCCATTGTTGCAGTCAGTGATTTTGTTCACTGTCCTTGAACAGCTTTCCCATGGGAAAGTATCTCCAGTTTTATGATGTCACTGGGAAGTCCTGTAAGTTAAAAGAATGACCTTCATACTCAGTCTCCCACAAATGCATAGGCCACAAGCCACCGATTGCGTACTGTGGTTCAAGTATTTTAGGTAGCCTTAGATTTCTATACAAATTTTAAAGAGCCTTAGATGACTCAAAAATAGTAGTTATTTCAGCATCTATATTTCTATTCTAAAGTTGTGTTTGTTTTTAAGTAAGAGAGATATTTTAAAATTAGAATAACTACTTTATGGTGACTTTGAAAGCGCGCAGCCAGGCATGGTGGCCCTCGCTGGTGATCCCAGCCCTTGGGAGGCTGAGGCACGAGGAGTGCTGTGAGTTTGAGGCCAGCCAGTGCTACTAATAGTGAGACCCTGTCTCGAGAAAAAGAAAAGAAAGAAAAATGTGTATATTTTACTGAAAGCAAAGAATCAAGAACCCAAAGATTTTAATTTTATCAGTGATCATCTTCATAGATAGAGCCTGAACAGGACCTTGCAGGTACTTCATTCAGGAAAAGAGGTCTGAGGAAACATGCCCCAGTACTGACGGCCCAGCATTGGCTCCCTTGCAGCTACACTGGCAGGGATGGTGCTTCCCTTTCGCTGAGTATCAGAGTGTGCTGTGTGCAGCAAGCTGGCCTCCTCTCAGATGGGTTTTAATGCAGATGAGCTGTTTGTCTTGTGTTAATTAACCCAGCCAGGCCTGTGCTACTTAAAACATGATATTCTCTGCTGACGGACTTCAGAAAGAATTGGAAGACTTCCTGGTTCTGTTTGTTTTCCCAAGTTAATTGCTCTTTCATATACACAGCTGTTGGTTTGGAAAAGCTTTTTGCTTGAGAAAGGTAGTTTTGTGATTTTTGTGATTTAAGTATTTTATCTGTAAAGGGCCTTTTGTTGTGTCAAGTGTAACAAGATGTGTATATAAATATGATTTCTAATTCAATAATTTGCTATAATTATAGAGGAATCAACATTTAAACTATTAGTTTATATCTACTTTATGGAAACAGGACATGTTAATTATCAAGATGCTCAGTACATTTATTCAGCAAGTTAATATTAAATCTTCCCTGGTGGGAAACCTAAACTCAGGAACTAAAGCATGTATTTTATAGTCTAAACTAATGTTTTTAAATGAGAGATTATTACATAATCAATTTATTTGAAGGGTAGTAAAATCAGTATATTTGTAGAGCTGTGAAAAAGATTACCACTATTTGTTAGTCAGCATACACATATATGCAAACAGATGGCATTAAAATAACTGTGAAGTCCAGAGGGAAAGGTAGCAAAGTGAAAAGTAGAAAACATGAAGTTAAAGCAGCAAGATTTTTAAAAATTGAAGCAGCATTTATTTTATGTTATTCAGATAGGATCCTCAACTGTCCTATTTTTGCTTAGGACTTTCCTGGTGTTAACGCAAGAAATCTCTCATTCTGTAAACACTTCAGTCTCCCAGAAACTGGGAAAGTTTGCCATCCAATTTTCAGTGGTAGAACTTGTCTATGTACTCTTTTGTCCCCCAAATTACATAATTGCCTGTTATTGTTATAATGTAATTGCCTTTTGGGCAGGAAGGTTTGGAAGCATAAAGTCAGTCAGACTTTTTTAAGTAGGCGAAGAAAACAAGCAGTAGCTCTGTCCTCAGGAAAAACCTTAGGTGTGGAAATACGGAGAGAAGTCAACACCAAGATGTTTCATCATGGCAGAAGCCAAAAAAAAGGCTTGCAAGGAGAACTTAATGTGTGGCAAAGAAGGTGAGAGGCGACAGGTACTGAGAAAAGGCCTACTTGGTTTCTCAGGAATCTTGTAGCTTTTGAGAAGCCATCAGAGGTTCGCCATGGGAATGTAAACCAAGTTATAGTGTTTCAGAAGCCAGTGAGAGGGTGTCAACAGTGAGTGTCAATCGCAAGGGGATTTAAAATTTATGATGAGTGACAGAAATGGAAGGTGGTTGTTCTAGAACAATTTCAACAGACCATGACACCCTGTATCAATTTGGTGTACTCCCTTTTTGGTTAATAACATTTTATTGGAAAAGCCATACACCCCCTTTTTTTTTTACATGTTGCCCAAGGCTGTTTCTGTGCTACTATATCCAGACAGGATTAGGCAGGCACAAAAGAGATGGTGTGGCTCACAAAATCTAAGACACTCTCTGGCCCTTTACCAAAAGTTTACTGACCCTTTGCTCCCTCCCATGAATAGAATGACAGTAATTTTTATTGTTTATTGTTTGCTGCTTTCAACAGTGAAGAGTAGGGATTATTTGTAACTATAATAAAGAGTCTGAGAGAAGGGGGATTTGACTGGGTATCTTATGGCTGTGTGACAGATTACCCCCAACCTTCACGATTTAAAGTGATTCCCGTGTGAATTTCTTTAAGTAATTTGGGAATCCCTTATAAGAAGCTCTGCTTTTGCGTCCCTCTTGAGGTCACAGTTGTGTTGTCAGACAGGACTACAGGTTTGAAAAGGTGTGGAAAGCTTCAGGCTGTTTGCAGTCTCAGCTCAGCCTGGGTCATGACAGGAGATCTTAGTTCCTCAGTACTTGGGCCTCTTCATAAGGCTGTTGAGTGTCCTCCAACATGGCGACTGATTTATTTCCCTCACAGCTGTTGAGTCCTGGGAGCAATGCAGTACCATGATGCCCTTTGTGATTTTGCTTTGATAGTCGCACACCATCATTTCTGCCACATTCTGCTTGTTGTACAAACAAAGCTTGGCCGGGAAACCACTCAAGGTTGTGAATACCAGCACAGGACAGGCATGGGAGGCCTTCCTGGGGCCTGGCTACCATGATGAGAGGAGAGAAACTGTCTCATGTTCTTTGAAGGGGGAAATGGAATCAAGGACACTTGCACTGACCAGAAGATAGAACACATTCCTTAGACATAGTGGGCACATTGAAAAGAAGGAGGAACTGGGAAATTTTGAGATCTAAGGATGGAATTCATTTGTTAGATTATTTTCCAACTGAGGTAAAGGTTCATTAATTCTCTTCAGTCAGGAATAAGGTTAACAAGATGCTACCTCCTTAGTTTGGGGGACAGAAATGTGTTTGAAGGCTGACCGGAATAAAGTGCTATGGGCGGTACAATGGGGATTCCACCAGTGGACTATAAATTCCTCTGTGGCAGTACCTTCCTAAGTGTCTGATACAAAGCCTCACCCGCAGGTGTCTGACAGATTACTATTTGACTTTAAGTTTCTTGCCATGTTGTTATTATCCATTTGTTCAATAAAATTTTGCAATATTTGTAATCTAAATTTTAAGATGGAAGCATTGGATTTCATTTTAATCCCTCAGGAGAGCTGCGAAGTTTAAATTTGTAGCACAGCCCATATAGGCTGCTTTTTTGCATTCGGTGGAGAATGAGATTCATTGTCACAGAATTCGGAGGAGGTGGCAGTAGGCTGGGGGCTGGAGTGGAGAAGCTCCTGCAGTTGTGTAGACGATCTGCCATTAGGGTCTTAGCTGCTATTCGAGATGAATGACTTGGATATCTGGCAGTGAACAAGCACAAACTTGTGGAAGATGGACAACAGTCCCCGGAGATAAAATTTTTAGAGATTTTGCAAGCAGCTGTTTCACCCATGACTAGTTTCAGTACAAGACTTGTTTAGTTTTCATTTTTAAAAGGATTTATATTGGGTCTGGTTGGGTAAAGTACCTGTGAAGATGATTTAAATGGGAAGATGTTTGATCCATTTTACATTTCTGTGATAAGACATGTCAGGAACAACTGCATTTCGTTAACTGAAGTCTCTCCGTGCAATTTTAGCATCAGTTTTTTTTCTCTTCTTAATACTTTCTTGGTGGAGTCACCCAGGATGTGACTACTTGAGGCTTCTGTTGGAAGTTAATTCCTCATGGTGTGAAGGTCTCACATTTCCTCAGCAGCTGGATTTAATAAAGAGGTATATTGCTTAATGTGTCTTTTGATTCCTTGGTTTCAAGTAACTCTTTTTACTTCTGTCAATTTATTTTTCATTTCTCACTGAAACTATTGAGTGAGGTAGAATAGATACTTCAGGACTCCCATTTTGCCCTTTTTAAATATTTATCTAAAAGTAATCCCTGCATACAGAACAGATTATAAATACAGAAGGCACCATTTCCAATTTCTGTGAAGCAGTATACCGCCTGCAGTGGTCCTAACCCAGGTCCTTCCTGAGCTCACAACACAGCAAGCTGTGAATGAGACGTTGTTGGCTTCTTGTGGTGTAGTGGGGGGAGTGAAACACAGGCACCTTTGACATAAGAGCTGAGACAGTAACTCAGAGAATGTTCTGGAACAAAAACCAGGTAAAATGGCCAATGTAGTCAGTTACTTATAGATGGTGAATTCTTCAGTGAATTTTTGTGCCCTTAATGCAGAGTGCAGCCTCAATAATTGATCAAGCATACCAATAACACCTTGCTGGCAATGCTGAGAACTGGCACACACTGTTACCTCCAGGCGTGATCACCAGGCAGGGCCTAGCACTGCACTTCATGTGAGTCTGCTGGTAGTTATTATGAGAATGTGGTTTCCACTACTGTGATTATATTTATTTCAGAAAACAAAACAAAATCTTTGCTGAGAACCTTTCACCTGGTTTTTGGAAAATGTCTAAGGAAAAATGTAACTTTTTCAACAAATAAATTCTTTCAGTGTTGTTCATTCCTTTCTCTGTTCGGAATAAAAGAATGGGTGTATTAAAGGTCTTTAGAAATGTCCATAGCATGCAACAACCTACAGCAAAGTTGAAGTCGGGGCTAATATATAATTGAGAATTAGCAAGGATAGAACTTTCTGACGGTGTCACCCAATTCCTAGCTCCTCTCCACCTCCTCCTTGGAGCCGTGGGTTCTGTAACCAACTGAAATTTACTTATTTCCTCCTGTGTTCATTTCTTTCTTAGGTGCCCACTGATGGCAATGCCGGCCTGCTGGCAGAACCCCAGATCGCCATGTTCTGCGGAAAACTGAACATGCACATGAATGTGCAGAACGGGAAGTGGGAGCCAGACCCATCAGGGACCAAAACCTGCATTGGTAGCAAGGAGGGCATCCTACAGTACTGCCAAGAGGTGAGTCCTGTCGGCCAGGGTCTCTTGTTGGAGCCCATGTGTTCACTTTAAAATGTTTAACCTCAAGTATTTTGTATTTGTACTTTAACTCTTACGATTAAAACCCTAAGTTTCTAATGATTCACCTTATAATAACTTTTATTATTGTGGCTATCTAGCCCAGATGTTGTGGTTCAAAGTGCTGGAATTAAATTTTTTGTTACCAACTTGATGTATTCATTTCCTTTCTGTTTTCGTTTTTCCATAGTCCTGATTCATCCTTCTTAAATTAGGCAATACGAGTTGAGTTACACTTAAGGGAAATGATTGGGGCCGAAAATGTTTTGGATTTTATAGAGTTTTCAGTAGTTGCAAATTCATAGTGCTTTATCTTAGAGATGAGACTTAAACCTAAAAAATGAAATTAATTTATATTTCATATATACCTTACATACAGGGTTAGGTAAAAGTTACTTTAGGCAATGCTTTTAGTGCTCTTTTGACTTTGACCTGTCACATGAATTTGGAAGTGGAGTTTTCTACTTGTAGCATCGCATCAGTGCTCAAAAAATTTGAGATTTTGGAGCATTTCAGGATTCAGAATTTTTGATTATGAATGCTCAGTGTCTGTTTTTCTTTTTCTTACAAAAGCTTATAATAAACACTGTTCTGTTTAATTGCTTTCTTTTAACTATTATTTCCTAGAAATCACACTCTTCTAATTTTGGAGATCTTCATTCCTTATGTAATTCTTCCTAGTCTTTTTTACTGTTATTATATAGGCCACTTTTTTATTAATGCAGTTGGAAATAGCATTTTTGTCCCATATTTTGTTACAATTATCTGTTCTAGGACATGTACCTGCTTTTGTATGGAGAACATTTAAAGGAATCTCACTTTTCTCAACAAAGCAAAATTCTTTACACTCTGTAAATACTAGATAATCTGCCAACATTTTCTTTCTTTTACTCTTTCATGTACTAGAAAATTTCCCTTAGCCACTTGGATACAAAATGAATGTTTAATGAACTTTATTATGAAAACACTTTAAATTTTAATTATAAATAATAAAATTATTAAAAATTGCTATAGTACTACTCTAAGAACAGTCTGTAGTTATTAACTCATGATTTAAGAAGAAAAAAGCATATTAGATATCAAATACTTTTTATTTCCAAAGTGTATGAACCATGCTATGAACAGATATTTCATATATAGGTAGAGATCACTATAATTTTCTTTATATATATTTTTAAAATTCTGTCTGCTCATTTTTAAGGAATTGATGAGCAATAAATGCACTTCAGTCACAATATGACATTTGTCAACCACTGCTCTCATGCTATGCTGTTGAACAAGAGAAGTTATTCTCCCCATGTAGCCTCACCCATTTTCCCTTAGCATATGTATTTGCTTCCTATAACCTTCCCAAATGCTGGAATTTAAATTTGTTTAATGGCATTGATCATACCTTTCTGTTGAATAGCTCCTTTTATGCATATTATAATACCTAAACTATGTAGTTTAGGTTTATTTTGAATTGACTGTATAACCCAGACTGGCCTCAAACTTGTGCCAATCCTCCTGTCTTAGCTTCCTAAGTTTTGAGCTTATAAGTGTACGTCAACATACTAGCTGCATGGTCAGATGTTTTTTAATTTTTGTGTGTTGAATCTACAGAAATCACTCTTCTTGACCCTGTGAGGACCTTTCATTTCTTGCTGCACTTAGCCCACTAATGCTTGGGTAGCTTCACTTTCTGTTTTAGTCTGTGGTTTGTTCCTGGGCTTAGCCACTGAATTGGTTCTTGCCAGTGCCAGACTTTGCCAAGTTTTTGGTGGCCTTGGTGTCATTTGGGGTCAAGGGAAAGTGTGGGGGGGAGTAAGGCCTTTAGCTCTCTGTTTTCCTTGTGGTTCTAGTATTATCCATTGCCTGAGCTCACTGGCTAGAATTAGCTGGATGCGTTAAGAAAAGTCCAAAACACAAGGCCTTTTGGGCCATTCTGATGAGTTTAGTCTTTCTTCCTTAACCACGGGAAGTCACTGGAACTACTTACTGACACTTTTTAGAAGAAGGAGAAAGGCTATAAGAACCAGACGTGTAAAAGTTGCCCGTTGCTGTGTCACTGTGTGCCATGGACTCTCAGTCCCCTTGAGCTGCCTGTTCCCTGTGCTTCGCTTTGCAGCAGCCCCTGGTCCACGTGGCCTCTGAGCGCTCGAGCTGTGGCCAGTCCGAATGGATGTGAGGCCAGCTGTCAACTAAGTGCACTGTTTCAGAGATTTCGGATGAAGAAAAGTGTGAAATACTGTGTTAATAAATTTTACATAGACTATACATTAACATTATGATATTTTGCCTTTCTTATTGAAGGTGTCATAAAGATGTTAAATTATAACCATACGTGATTAAAACTGATTTCATCTGTTTCTGTTTTACTTGCTCATGTGGCTAGCAGGAAATGGTTAGCACACATTTCCATGGGACAGTGCTGCTGTCTCACATCCTGTGCCCCCAGTGACTGGTATATAGGGCCTTAGATGCCATGACTTGGCATGTGCGAGACTGTGCCCCAGAACGTTCCAGTAATTCAGAATCAGGGTAGTCTGGAGCCTTTAAATGTTTAAAAATATTTTTATGATGGCAGATTATGCCAAAGAACCGTTGCTTCCTTCTTCGTGTCCCAGACTTCTTTTTCTAGGTGCTGCGGGTGCACCGCTGAGAGTCCACAGGATCTATTTTCAGCAGTGTAAAAAGTGGCCCGGCCGGGATGAAGACTGTGCATGACAAGCCCACTCTTACTGAGCACTGACAGCGCACGCACGGTGCGGAGGGCTGGTGTTCTTCTCCCCACGCTGATACACCTGGGAAGGACCCAGGGGAGTTGGAACATGAAAGAGGAACAAAGGGGAGGGGACGTCGTCCCTGGGGGATGAGCAGTGCCCAGAGAGACGGGATGAGATCTAGCGGCGTTCCGTCTTGGAAAGCACGCTAAGCTGATCCCCAAGCAGGGACAAGATGAGTGTAGGAGCCTGATGCGCTCTCCCCAAATGGCTCAGATGTCATTTTTGACAGGGTAAAACCACGTCTTTCTTGCGTAATGACCTGTGCTTCAAGGATTTTATGCAGTTCATTTATTAAATAAGGAAACTGTAAAATGTAAAAGAATGGTCCACTTTGACTTGGAGAGACACAAGTTCCTTTGGGAGCACATGCCATTTGCCTATTTCATTTCACTGGGACAGGAAACACTGGGAGGTGACTACGGCGTCTGCACTGGCAGTGTTGTTGAGCATCCTGCTGTCGCAGATTAATCAGAGAAGCACACTCTGTAGAAGCAGATACCCACCTACCCCACCCTGGACCGGGAAGACCATTCACACACCTGCCTTTCACTACTAGGATTCTTTGGCCCATATCTAAATCTTGCATGTTGTTTTGTGACAGCGCTTCTCTGTAATTTCAGTTATGGAAGAGGCTGAGGCAGGACTATCACAAGTTCAGGGCCAGCTGGGCTATTTAGTGAGACCCTGCCTCAAAATAAAAAAGTAAAATAAAAAGGGCTGGGGAAGTAACTCAGGGGTAGAACAGGTATCTAAGAATATGTGTAAGGCCCTGGACACATTCCCCAGTACCACAAAGATAAAATAGTTCTCACTGATCTGAGAGATAGCAGTTTTAATGGGGGGAAAGTCAGATTTCAGTAGTTTGCTGCAAGAATTTCATGAATAAATGGTGAATGAGAAGAAAGGAGCTTGAGGGAAAAATCAAGGGGAGATTTTTTTTTAGTGTTTTCCTGTGTTTTAAGTAAGAACAACTAAACTTAAAGGAAACTTAAGCAAAATTGGAAGGGTTATTATCCATAGTAACAGCTAGGATTGGGTGCCTGGAGCCATTTCTTTAAGAACCAAGGAGAAATGAGATCTGACAAGCAATTGACAGTTTTGGAAAGTGTAGGGGAAAAAATCCCCTCCATGAAAAGGAAATATAGGTAAAACAACAGTGACTTCTTTAGGGAATTTTCTGTTGCCCGGTGACAAAACTCACTGAGCAACTTGCATGCCTGGAAAGAATTTTCTGTCATTGGTAGGAAAGACCCCACATGAGGGCAGCTTACAAAATTAAAACATTACATAAAGAAACAAGGCCCTCATGTCTGCACCTGACACTCAGAACTGCCTAGAATTTGTCCCCCAGGGCCTCTTGTTTTCTGCTTATCCTTATGTGTTCACCCACTGTCTTAGTGCATGTGGTCATGGGTCCATGGACTGTGGGGACCCATGTGCTGTGGAGGGTGGTTCCTACTAGAAAAAGGGCAGGAGGCAAAAACAGTGGCGACTGCAGTGGGTAAGGAAGAGAAGAATTGTTCATGTTGGAGAGCTATAACTGAGGGAACGCATGTTGTGTCGTGACGAACTGGTTTTGGGGGGTGTCGGGGTAGGCAGAGAGATGGCCACTGAGAACTTTTAAGCAGTGTTTGACATCTTCCGTCAAATGTTGTATCTGGTACTGTTTGGAACATCTCTTATTAATGTTTTGAAAGTTTGCTGCCTCTTTCCATACCGTTGCTTTTGTGCTATTTTCTTTCATAGTAGAAATAATGAGTAGTTTTCATTTGTTAGGTTTGAGTTTTTTGTATGTTTTTGGAAAATGTTTATTTTGCCTTTATTCATTTTCTAACTCCTTGC